>PQWD01006508.1:0-209592 GCA_019425675.1 Leucinodes orbonalis | reverse complement strand
TATTTTTCATGGTCTTGAAAATATAACCAGTCTGAATTTACGCCTTGCCTAGCAACTACTTTCTCGGTTTATATCATAGATATAGGGTGCGTATAGCTGATCGAATCCCTTTTTCGTCGCTCTTAAGTTTATTTCAGCATATTTGTACAGAAAGTTTTTCTTTGTTATCGAAGCTTCATCCTGACCGATCTAGCACTTTTTATCATATTCAACTGAGTCATTACTAAAATTAAGGCAGCAACACTGAAAAGGACGCTCAATAGCAAGTCCAATAAGGAGATCGCTTTCATTCTCGCCGGTGTGATCACAGGCATTCCTTCAAGGGTATGCTCTTGCATTTTAGTGTGTTCCGATTCTGGTTTTTCTCGGTAGACATTTACCACCTCGGTTTTGTCGCCAGGAATTTAAACGAGACGGGATATACGACGCGGCTTGTTTGGATTTCGTGCGACAAAAATTAACAACCCGAAACCTTTTCAAATAGGTTCTGTCATGTAATTTGTTGACAGTGTTCAGCTGCGCATTGTGTATTGTATTTGGCTCAATTAATTTCCACATAAAGAGTAGGTGGTTACGATTGATTTACAATCAGATTGACCCTTGTGTCATAGTTTCTAACATTGCATGGCCTTTGACATGGACAACCACCATTTTGCTGGTAAGTGAAGAAAACTCAAGCGCGAAGGAAGGAATCTTTATGATTCTCAGACAATCAGATCATTCAGTCTGCAGTGCACTAAACAATTTCCCATCGTATGCTCAAGAGTTGAGTTCGTAAAATTATTCCGCATTGTCCGTTTCTTATTGTATTGGTTATTTTTGTCGTGGTATTGTGCGATGGACAGCGGATTAACAAGGGCGTCGGCGCCACGGCGAGTGCAGGCGGCTGAATAGCAAATGCACGGGGGCCGGCAGTGTTGCCAGGATTTTTCTATGTAGTAGCCTGACGCTGCGGCCATGCATGTAGCCCCGAAGTAACTCCTGGGATAGTTGATGTGGGAAATTTTAAATAATTTAAAAAAGTGATTTCATACTTACACAATTAATACTGATGATATTTTATTATTACAATGCAAATGTACGGTTGTTTGTTGAAATATTAACAACCAAATTAATATTTTTTTAATAATTAAAGAATATAGCCGAGCTGGACACCTATAGCCATTAAAATCTTATACCGCCCGCTAAGTAAGTTCATGTCATCAAGCACAACCACTTACAGGAAACAACATAAAATTATGAATCACTACAAGTTGTTTAATTTTATAAGGTAGCCAAATTTGCGCTAAATAGCCCCATGTGGCAATACTCATGGCTGGTGGTCGCATCTGATAGAGGCAGCGCGTGCGCCGCTGCAGCGAGATGCGCGCGATTGCCCGCATTAACATACTACCATTGCTTGTTTTTATATGAAATCCGAACGCATTGTGCTCTAGCGGACCTTTTGGAATTGTTATTGTGCACAATTCGACGACGTTCGTGTATATCTCTTGAACGTACTACAGTCCACACTTGGACGTAGGTCTCCCCCATTCTGCGCTAGACATCCCGGTCTTCCGCTTTCCTTATCCAGCCTCCATTAGCAGCCTTTCGATTGTTTCATATTTCATCATGTGATAGAATGGTTGAGAAGTCAGTTATATTATAACGCCTTAGGTTCGATCAAAGAAGAACAGACAATTGTCATGTCAATAACATGTCTATTAGAATTCGGGGTCGGGGTGTTTCTACATATATGTAATAAATATGTACTTACAAAACAGTATTTAGATATATTTATCAGTTGTTTACTACACATAGTACAAGCTTCTTGCTTCAATTGCGGATGGACGGCGCTGTGTAAACTGTGGGTGGATATTTATTTATGACACAGATTTACGAACTAAAGGAAAGATTACGGATTTTTGACCTTTCGTTTATAAATCTGTGACTTAATACATTGAAAAGATGAGCATCTTTGTCACACGGCCAGCTAATTGGCACAGCTCGCTGTACCGACAAATTGTCCCTAAATATTTGCAGCGTGGGACCATAAAGACCACAGCAAACAAGTCCGTCTGTTTGTCCGTCCCGATGAGCTCTGTTTGCCCCCGTTATCTGTACGTGATCTCGCCTCTACGAACCAGTTTACAAACCGAGGATCTCCATTGTCGACGAAACATTTTTTGGTCCAGTGTCTTTCTCCGTTGACACGTATTGGGCATTAAGACTTTTATGTTTGTTTGTTTTATTAGTCTGGTTTCTTGCTATTTTAAGTGCCAGTGTATATTAATGTTTGCTTTTTTTTGTTGCAGGTATGTACCTAAAGTTTCAACTGTTCTTAAAGGTAAACTGGATCCGAGGATAAACAAGTATTTTAAATATATATATTCAATGTGTATTGCTTGTAATTATAGAAATAAGCGTTGTGTGGCTTTCGTTGTAGTAGGTATAGAAATAATTCTTAACAAATGAAAATAGACAAAAATCAATTCATAATATTAATATACAACAGTACTTCATATTCACGTAAAGTTGTAACAATCACTGTTATCTCTTAGTACAGACTCGGGAGTATGTATCGTAAATAATTCGCGCTATCTAATCAAACTGTTCAGTTGTAAAATGTTCTTATCGTCGATATCACTATCCCAGGAATGTGCACTTTATATGGAAAACAAACGTGTCTCATTTGTATTGGATCTCACTACAGCCATATTCGTTTATAAGCACACATTCGTCTGACAATAAAAAAAAATGTATTAATAAGCTATTGTAAATATACACGCAGATGATGAAAACCAATGTGGTAAAATGCTTAATAGCCGTTCAGGTTCTATTTGCCGTATAAGAAAAACATTTGTGCAGTATAAACATATGTTTGTGGTCATGCAAATTGTATTAACAAAAAATATCTAATACAAGATTTGAACACAATGCAAATGTCTGTGAATATTTTTTAATAATAAATTTAAACTGCAAAACCATAACAATATTTTCTTAACATGTGCTGAACAAAACTGAGGAACTCTTTGAAGCAGATTCAATTATCAAAGATTCATAAGTATTAGTTATTGGAGTAAAACGCGATCGAACCAATTATTTAAATCTGTAAACCCAAAAATCTTGAAACATTTGATTACGGTCTTTGCACGAACAACCATTTCCAACAAAAGCGTTATAACTTCACTTGAATTAGCAATTAAGGGCGTAACTTGAGACTAACAGTGTCTCCAAAGTGAAGAGAGTTTCCTTACGTTTTTTGTTCATCCGTTGCAAGGTTTATGCCATTAATCACTAACTTTTACGAGATTCCACTGGTGATAAGGCTCCTCACACTCGTGTGTGCAAAAAGACAACCTTACCGTAGTATTGTCTTAAGCTTTCGCGATGTATACAAAATTTTCTCTCATACAATTTTAATTTTTTACACTCTTTGATCAGTGAAATTAGTTTTATTAATTTATTCCTATGCCTTGTGTGTGCTATATAGAGGAGACATCAGCAATATTTTGGTAGAACTAAAAACAAACATTCTCAGTAGAACCAACTCTCCGAACCGGTGGTAGATTCAAACTAGTTTTAAAATTTATTATTAATTTGACGATTCAAAAGTGTCTTGTATAGACTTAATTGAATAAAGGAATTTTCTTTTCATTTCCATTCATAGTTTTATTTGCTACAGGCTCGTGCCTCTCGATGGGGCCGTGTAATTAGCTCATGATGGTGGTGTATAATATCAATTATAAGATTTTTCTCATGTTTGATAAGATTATCCATATTATTGTCCTCGTGATGTTCAGGCCTTACGGAGGACGCGTCATGGGCGGTCATTGCGACGTCATTACACCCTCATTACGCTGTAATGGCGTCCGGCCAGCATTCGCGTCACTGGTCACTGGTGCGAAACGCAAATACGTTACTAGGCGCTACTAGAACTTACTGCTTTGCTTGCACTTGGCGAGATTTTTAACCGACTTCAAAAAAGGTTACTCAATTCGAGCGTATATATGCTTTATGTTTGTTCGTGAATATCTTCGTTGATAGTGAATCGATTTTGATGATTATTTTTTCTTGGAAAGAGGATACTTCAGAGGTTCCCATGGTGAGAAAGTCGGGGTCTATTGATGAGGCCAGAGATTTCGAGGATTTTTTTTTGGTTTTTTTCGCGGATTTCTCCGTCTTTTATGAACCGATTTTTTCTTTTTCATGATGACGCTCTTGTCTATGTTTAATGTGTATATATTTACAAATGATATATTAAGTATGTTTATGCTTAGTTTGGGGTTAGATGGCCCTTGTTAATATCAGTGGATATTTTTATTCTAATAACTATTCGTGAAATTTTACTCGTACAATGATGCTAAACAGGTGCTAGCTAGTACTTATGGCTAAATCCATAACACCTTTATAACAGCGATTACCTCGTAGCGCACTTTAGCTTATAACAGTCAGGCTAACTAATCAATAAATCAAATTAATGTATGCAATGATAAACGCATATACCATCGTAAAACGTGCATAATAAAGGAATTCAGCCTTGTTATTGTGATGTATTGTGCCAATTAAGCTGCGTCCCGCGACAGCCCTAATGCTCGGCCATTAGTCAACAATCGCCCTAGGCAGTAATGTTGACTGCGATTTAATGTGTAATAATTATGGGCAGCCTCAAACAGGCTCGATATCGGACACTCGCTTCGGAAAAGCGAGCTGGACCGGCGGCTCACGCGTTAGGGGTGCCCCACGACGTTCGTAGCTGAAAGACCTATCGCTCTGTTATCAGAAATGCGAAAGTTTGTGGGTGTATATGTTTGTCACTTCTTCATGTATAAACTGATGCAATTTTAAAAAGTATGATATGGAGCTATCTGACACCTTGGATTAACACATAGACAATAGTTGATGATGATGACAGGGGAGTAAACAGCTCATCTGATGGTAAACGATGCCACAGCCCATGTTTATTTGTAAGACTATTTCTCTCTTCAACCTATAGCTTCTTTTCCATTTTGTGCCAGCTGTTCCGGTCCTCTGGTTTTATGGGGTGGTTAAAGCCCTAGTCACTAAAGTGAGCAGGGGTTGGTGGCCGCAGGTTTTCCCATTGCTTGAGATGGCGCTGATGCCAACCATCTAGTTTTTATTCCTTGATTGCCTCTTATGACACGCGCGGGAAGAGTTGGGGTGGTGACATTTGTATTATAATCTGCCGTCACCACACGGCTCATTTGTAAGACTTGCGTTACCAGTTATTCAAATGGGAATACGCTCTTTTTTAAGCACACAAGGTCATATCCGCCAGGAAGCATTTCTATAGCTCTTTAATGCTTTCAGGACGATGGAGCTGGTTTTACCACATCTATATGGATCTCTCATAGGTTATCTGGCAGATGGTTGTCGTGGTTTTTAATTATAATTTATTTTTATTAACAATTCGACAATTACTGTCGAATTATTACTACATTAGCTATAACGGACTTACCTGGAGGTGTACTCAGGGCATAGGATTTCAATTCAAATATTTTAATTCAAATTTTAATCAAATTAGCGTTCCACTTGGAATACCTTTAAATACCTTTAATTCTTATCAATCATGTCGTATCAAATGGTTGTTGTTTATTATGAAAAGCAGTACGCCCAGCAGTACCGCGGTCGTGCCTTGTCGCACGAAGCTATTCGAACCATTCGCCCATTACACCACCTCAACAGGCCCTAATACAATATAATGGCGGTTTTGATATCACAACTCTATTAAATTACAGAGTTCAACTTAATTATTACGACCAACGTTGCGCGCTGTTAACATTCCTGTGTAACTTTACCTACATGTGAAGCATTTAACTTAGATAATGTGTAGTTAGCCATCTAACCAAATCATCATATCATCATCATCTAATCATATGAAATTCTTCATTATGTATCTATTCGAGAACAAAGTCATCGCTTCATATGGTTGTCGTTATAAAAAAAGAGAATCTGAGAAATGTGCGGTTTCAAATATATACCTAAGGTAGATAGATAGATATGATTCTTTATTGCACACCAAAAAAAAAAGATACATATTTAACAACAAATAAAGGGAAATAATGCAATTCAGGCGGCCTTATCGCTTGGAGCGATCTCTTCCAGACAACCTCACAAACATAGAAAATTAACAACATGAAAGGGCAAGACAGTGCAAAGTAAGAAAAGCTTAATTCAACTTATAAATACATAAATATATTTCAACATTAACATATATACACATATAAATATAAAATAAACATAAAAAATATATTTAAATATAAAATACATATATAAATATCATATATATATATTACTCTACACATAAATAAAATATCTAATACATTTATTAAGGTTTTTTAATGCGACCATAAAACAATTACGAAGTATAAAAATCCAGCCATAGCTTTAGCCTAGTGCAGCTTTGCTTTGTTTTAGGTTCTCACGCAGATGGACCTGTTTTGTCAGTTCGCTAGTTTTTTTTAATAAATAGATAAACTGATAACTTTTCATCACGCACGGCTTCAACTTTCCCGCTCGCCAGAATACTTTACATTTTGTATAACTGAGTTCCTACCTGAAGGGTGTTACGGCATTTCAATATAATATTCAAATATGTTATTTACATTATTTACAACGTAACCTCGCAAATTAACACCATGGTCTCAATTTCATTATTACCGGTGTTTTTAAGCGACAGTATCCTCATGCCGCCAGTTTGGATGTCTGCTTGAATGCTAACTTATTTCTACAGTCAACAAATGGGCAACATAACTGCTAGCGACTTACTTTAAAACACGAATTGCATTATTCAACTGCGGATATATATTTCATGTGTCTGAGTAAGCTTAGAGGCGGTAGACCGCGACATGAGCCTGACGACTGGTTCACAGTTATATGATATCGTATTAATACAGCCTCCTAGACTGTAAGTGTTGATCTGATACTTATAAAACTTGCCCGTGAAAGTATACTGTTGAATTTGAAGATCTCTCCACGATATGGTTTTGCCGTAATTAAAACGCTTAGCCGTTAAAAAGTACCGATAAAAGTTTAGAGCGTCGGTGGCTCAATGGTGTGGACTGTCGCCTTCCTACCGGGAAGGCTGAGGTTCGAATCCCGACACGTACCAATGTGTTTTCGAATTTTCGAAAATATATGTACGTTATCCGACGCTCTTACGGTGAAGGAAAACATCCTGAGGAAACCTTCATGCACACCTGCGAAGAGATTCGAAGGGCCGTTACCCACCACGTGGGACCAATGCGGAATTCAATGCGCAAACCACTCAACCTATACTAACTGTAATTTTATCTGCTGTATACTTAATACACCATGTTAATCTTTTGCCCATATATGTATGGTTTACTCGGCCGCGTACCTCATAAATAAATATAATCTCAGCTTTCCATATGACTTCTGATACTTATTTTCCTTTACTCGCGTAGGACCGAGTTAATAAATATGAGGTGACTTTAGAAAGTCTTGTAGTCTGCTGGGTTGTGCGCTGTCCTGGATGTCAATACTGAGCTTATAACTTACAGAAATGCCTGCTGGTTAAATTTTAAGTATACTACCATAGTATTTGAAAAAAGAAAACAGTTTTTTTCCGAACTGACTACTGCTGTTGGCCGCAGATGGCCTCTACAGCTTCACTGGGCAATCCATCTCTTAAAAAAGTATTACAATACGAGTAATATGCAACCCTCGTAATATGACTTCGGCCTTTTTTAGTTTAAAAAATGCTAACGTATCATTATAGTAATACTGTTTTAAGACATAGCGGTAACACCCCTGGGATATTGCAATGAACTTAAATATATTTGGTTACCAAGCCTTTTCTTACTCGCTTAGTTAAAGAGTTGTAGAAAATTGAAGTCTCGTTGCCATATGTTTTTAAGATTAAGAGCAATCTCAAGCCCTATCAGCCTAACGCAGAGGTAGACCAATTTGATATATTAAATATTAATGCGGACAGTTGGAAAGTTATTATCAGTTGGTTTTAATTACTTAAATATCATAATGTGGCGCCACCGATTCGGCTAAACTTAAGTCATAAATCATTGCGCATAAACTAATTGGCAGCATATTGCTTAACAGTACCAACTACAATCTATTATGGCGGTGAATATCTTAATTGAAAGTTTTTCTAGCGGAAACGTTTTAATCATTTCTATACGGGTGTTGTAATTATTTAAATTTCGCCGTGATATATGATGGCTCGTACATATTTTGGAATTTTATTTTAATAACACCTCATTCAAAGTGAGATTTAGAAGCCAGTTTTTAAACCTCCTTACAAATATAACGAACCTTACAACAATCTTTGCCTAATTTTTTAACATACTACTTATTTGTTTTTATTGTTTTATGTGTCGTATGGTGTCAGCATAGCAGACTTAAGGCTCAGAGCCTTCTGCGCCATGTGTCCGGTGAAGCTGTAAAAATTAAATAATAAAATTGTCAGTTGCCTTATTTGCTATGATGCTCGTACATAAACTATAACAAAACTATTTGCAAACTGTTGATTGTTATTGTTAGTTCTTTAATTGTTTTGTTGTTTGTTTAACCCTTTGACTGCCATGTTCAGGTTCAATGTGTTAAATAAATCAAAACAAAACCTTAGTTTTAAGTACGTCATTCGTCTGTCTTAGATGTTTTTTGTAACACAAACAAAAGCCGATTCCCGAAAGGCACTGGTGTGAAGTCGCACCAAATAAACGAGCGCGAGTGACATTGTCGGATTTACAGATGCGCGCCCGTGTTCATGGAAACGCTCGCAGCCTCACAAAGGATGTTTGGCGTGGTAGGATTCCAAGATGTGCGCGCGTTGAGATGTCGATTAGTGCGTGTCGTACGAAAGGGGTAATGTAAGGACGAAATTAGGAAAGGATGCCAGAAGGATTTGGCTTATTTGGATTTTGTTGTTGCTATATATCAGTGAATTCTTATGACCCAGTTAAATATTCAAATTACCTAACAGATGTTTAATAAAATGTGAAAGATTGAATCACAGCTTAAAAATAATGCTTAGATTAAGTTATAAAATAATAATAAAAGCTTAAAGCTTATTCGCTGCATAAATTTTACTTGAGGTAACAAATGTACTCGTTATAGCTGCCATGTGTTTCTTCTTATATTTGTAGGTCAATTCATGAAGTTGTCATTTTGAGGCGTATTTCGAACCGGCGATAGCTTCATATGACCTTGATGAGTGTCTGCTTAGGCTCAAATGAGGTGATTTATTACTTTGGACTTGCTGCAATTATGTTAACATTGTAATGAACATAAAAACAAGTTTATTCTATGAGATAAAATCCAGTTTTTGTTTATACGATTTATAATTTATCGCGAGTTGAAATCGTCCGCGAGCCACAATAGCTCGTGCGCGCTTTTTGTATGCGGCTCCGTCGTTGGTTCTCAGAATTGTCGCTCGTTTACAAAAAAAAACAACCCCGGACTTGCGGTCGCGGAGGTGTGAATATAATTAATGGTGCATCAAAGGGCCCGCACCCTCGTCTCGACTGATTTGGATTTGGACATGGGCTTGCATTATGCGGGTTTTTTTATGATTTAGCAGTTATCCTACTGCAACGGCTTGTCGCCTGTAGGTTGGTTTAGTTGCTGTCTATGAAAATGGCAACCAAGCAGACTGCCCATCTGGTGCTAGGGGATGACGCCTATATTTTACCTGGTATACCGAAATAGTAGTGTAATTGTAGTCACATTTGTAACTGTCGACGCGCCTCGTGTTATCTCGACATACTATGTGCTCAGTTAATACTGTTTTACAAGAATGAAAGGCTTTTATGTTTTATTGTAATTTACTGAATTTGTTTTTGTATATGTATCACTGAGTAATATTTTTATTTAACATTAAAGTACACATTCCTTACACTAGACTATATATATTCCAATACAGGTGTACACAGCATTCACCGATGACAACAGTTAAATAATAAAGACGTCTCAACTAACAAAAATTTGGTCGTCAACTTATAACTTATAGACTTGTATATTGAAAATGTTTATTATACAGTGAAATCACTGCCTGCAATTTTAGCTTAAATCCCAGCTACTCGACATACCAGATACACAGGCTATTGCAATATTCAGTACAGTAAGTCACTGCGCTTGCCACTTGCCTGCTGAAGCTGTAAAGGCCGACCGCGGTTAACAGCTCCTTTAAAAGTTTAATGGGGTTACACTTAACTACATGTATGATACAGACTAATATTCAGGATCGTATACCCGTTCTCGCTCAGAGATTTCCGATTTCATACTTTTTGCTCGACGCGTACCCGAGCGCGAGTGTACATTAAATATTATTTTCGGCGGGCATCAATCAAGATAAGGTAACGTGACCATTTTAATTAGTCGTATAATAAATCATAGCCGCGGCGCGGTTCTGATTCCATCGTGTGTATGTCGTTAGTTAAAACTGAAGGATGTCTGGTGCAAAATGGACTGCGGTAGAAGAGAAAGAAATAGAGAAACCATCATCATCATCAGCTTATAACGTTTGACGACCAGTTGGTGTTGCGGTTGAGACTCGGCTGCAACACCAAGGGTTCCGGGTTGGGTCCCCGGCCAGTACAAACATTTGTGTGCAGGAACATGTCTGTTTGTAATGGTAGTCAACCAAACGCACAAGCCGCTACGCCATCGATTGGTGTGATGTGACGCGAATGAGACATTGCTTTAGCGGCGACCAGCGCCGTCGCCGCCTTCCTAATTGCAGCGCGCATTATGATTTGGGTAATGGTCACAAATTACGAGTCTCACTTTATTCCGTCTGGCATCTAGGGTTGTCATGGCCAAACGTCAGAGCGTTCGAGTATTACGGAGCAAACTTTCAAGATTTTGACACTCCCCCATGTAACGGATAATAACGTTTTGCAACAAAACTAACGTTGCAAACCAAAATTGTGTTACGTAATTCTTTAACGCTCCCTAATAACCGGACAGATCTGCGAATCGGCCTAACATTGGCTACAAAAATCCTTGCATTGTTCGCATTTTATGCTAGCATTCGATATTTTCAAAAGTCCGGCTTTAACCGGACCCTGGCAACCCCATGCGCATCGGTATGTTAGACATACACTGGCAACTTATGCTTGTTTTGCAATAAATAGCCTACCACACTTGTAGACTTTTTGACATTTTGATCGTGAATTCATAACGTATGAAATGGATGTCGAGCACATTCGGGCACTACGTCTTTACAAACTACGGATAAATAATCCCAAAATTGGGCACAGGTATATAGCAGGTAGATGTTTATTGTGTGGACCGTGTCAGCGTTTACGGCTACGAAACCATTGTTCAGTGTCCCAACTAGACGACACTGTGTCTGCCAGATGCGACGCGTCCTGTGTCCTTACGTTTTCTAGGAAACTCCACGATTCGATGCACACATGCATAGACTTACCTGTACGATCGTAAACTAAGCCGGGCTTTTGTCAGCGCACGCTGGAGCGTGCAAATGTGATTGTTGCGCTTTTTGAGTCGAATGCGCTCCAAGTTATTTAGTTGATTGTTTCGTATGAATAGCGTCATCGCATTTTCCGATGCCTTGCAGCAGAAGCTATTGTGATCGCGGCGGTTAACGGAAGATGTATTACATCGAACGATTTGTAGATACTTATTAAGAAAAGTTCCTATAATTTCTTTGTTTTATTTTTCAACCTACTGGATATAGGTCTCCACCATTTTGCGCTAGATATCCCTTACTCTATCTATATGTGACTGGGCCACCTACGCTACGCTTGCCAAGACGCAGTCTTCGGATAATTTCATTTGATCTTATTTATAATACATTGCTGGATGTTTAAGAATATAAAAGTTCTCAACTAAATTAGGCTTACTGAGCCAGCGATGTAGAATACATTAAATCAAGTAAAATTCACCAAGAAAACTATGACTACAGGCGGCGGCATTTATTTTGACGATGTCGTAACTGCTTCGCTTAACGACTGTAGATTACTGTGTAATCTATTCGGCGTTTGTCGTTGTATGTCGCATCGGTTGGTTTTCTTAATTACGTTTTAGTTGTAACTATTAACGGTAAAATTATAGTTGAAGTAATTTGAAAACAGGTTGAAACTAACAGACTTAATTTAAAAGTATATTATATAATAACAGATATATGTATCATTTATTAGCCTATTATACATGCTTATCATCATTTTCATCTCACTACACGTCCCCACCGAAGGGGCACGAGCTTACCCGTAAAGGGTGTATAAGCTTGTCATCCACGCGGGCCCAGTGCGGATTGGCCAACTTTACGCACAACCTTTAAATCTCTTCGCAGCCTCAACATGATTTAGTATGATTCACGGCGGTAAATAATGTAATGCAGTTTTTTCCTCGATGTGTGTCGTCACAGTGCAGAGCCACATACGACATGAGCTCGGTGTCGGATTAATCACAGATATCGCGTTTCACGTATTCAGTCTGTGTAAGGATGAGTCGAAGCATCGAGGAATACTGGCAGACTAGAGTGAGTAGAGTAAACATAACCACAGTTAACTCTACCTTGTATTTACTTGAAATTATTCGAGTCGGGAATCTGTTAGACTCCATTTCGGAAATTATTTCATTTTTGGTGTCTGCTTGGATTTTAAAAATACTGTAATATAGTTACAGTTTCATTGATTATAAATATAAATTTGTTTTTGTTAAAAAAATAACAAGCCAGGAAATATACAATCTACGTAAGTAAATATACAATCTATTCAAGACCACTTTTTACTTTGGTTAACTATCAGTGCGATGCTAAGGGATTCTGGTTAAAATTAAAAAAAAACATTCGTATCGTACAAAACCCTCTAGCTCGACGGACCGACTTGCGAAAGGTCGCTGGTGGAGGCTGGATGAGGAAAGCGAAGGACCTGTTTGGCGCAGAATGGAGGAGACATTATGTCCAGCAGTGGACTGCGATAGGTTGAAAAGAAAAAATACCGGTTATTAGAGACCTAACATCTCTGGGCTCGGGCGCAGTGCGGCATTGATGTAGAATTATAACTTTCAGTTGTTGGTCTCCTTCAATGCCGCTCTGTCATGATCAGGCGTATTACTTACCATCAGGTGAGCGTGCTGACCATCCCGTTTACTAGGTAACATAAAAGAGAGACAAATTCACTCCTCATTGTAGTTAACTTGAAATAAAACCGAGTTACGTGAATTCTCGGGTTAAATCGAGTTGGCACATCACTGCTAGACTGTGCTAGACTGCTCGGCGCGCTGCCCGCACGCCCGGTTGGCAGCGCACCTGCTGGTTGAATGGTGTCGTATATCGCCATTTTATTGTCTGGTGCCAATATTCAAAGTGGACCCAGTTTGCTATCGCAAAATCTCCTTTAAACATTGAACGGATGTGAGTTCATATCTCAGTTAAACAATTAACTAATTGGATGCACAATGTCATTCAAAAAGTGTCTGCGGCAACAGTTGGGCATAATTTTCATTCATAATCACGTCGCTCGCTACATATCATAGTGACGTAGTAACATGGTCGTCCTTTGATTTTGTCAAAATGAATAATTTTATGTCACAGAAATCGTGATTGTGCATAGTTTATTGTTTATCTAAGGGTGAATCGTATAATTTCAATGAAATGAGTAGTAGAGTAGTAATCCATAGGAAGCACACTCGGAGAATTTTTATTAACTTCGAGTAGGCAACTGAGCAATATGACTTTTCGGAATGGAAATTAAAATTTAAGGGCATTAGCAAATCCAGAAGTCGCCGTAGTAGGACCTCTAAAGGAAAATACTCACTATATAAATGATGTCAGGTCATACTGTTCCGCAATCGTCTTCACCAGTTACTGTTTTTTTACGTATAAAAGATAACAGCATTATATTTTGAATGTTATTCGTGAAGGATGTGTAATGATAAATAATTGTAAAAAAGTATAATAGTGAAACGATTTAATCATTTAATAAACTCACTCCCCCTCACCCCTAAAACCTGCAAAAAGTTCTGAAATTTGATCCATTTACAACTGGATTCGCTCTATCACTCGTATCTTTAACGAGTAATGACAATGACCCAGACATTGTGAGGCACGAGATTATAAAGTGATAGCCGATTGGCAGCTGATATCTAGGATCGAACATTGGCCGTCGGAAATGGTCACGCGGCGCGGAATGACATCATCCGCTTCCAGCCTCGCCGGACACTGAGATATAAATGATGGTGCTAGTGTTGCCAGAACTTTATCTCTGAAGTAGCCTGCCCGCAGCGCCCATGTGGTTCCGAAGTTGCCCATTATCATGGTCCCATCATGGCGCTGGGAAAGTTGAAAAATTTACATTTCTATCAAATTTTTAAAACCACAACTTTTATCATACTTACCAAATTTAGACTAGTTAGAAACTATAATTGATCTAAAAAGGATGATAATATTACTTTTTTTTAAATTCAAATTTTTTTTTATGTTTTTATTTACCTGTATGATAAGTTTACACTTATCATGTTATATTAAATAACATTGATCAGGTTTAGTAGTCTATGTGACCAAGGTTGTGTACGTGTATAATTGGCATTCATAAAAACCAATGTATATACTTCATAGCTATCGTGTATCTTTTGTATGCAATATTGTTGTTGCACCTTAATAAATACACATCTAGTCTTTGTTGAAGTACTAAATTCATATATTAAGTAAAAAAAGCATGTATCCGATGTTGCTACCTGCAACCAACCCCTAAGCCTAAGCTAAGCCCGGTAAGAAAATTAGCCAATTTGGCGTCAAATATCCCCATCTGGCAACACTGGACGGTGCGCATGATCTAGGACTATGAACTACGAGTATTTGTGGCTCGAATCCGCGGATCTAGCTCGAGTTAATAACTCATCGACGCAACTGAACCGGCACCGGCTCGCTTCCTTCGAACTGGAAACAGGAAACATTGCTCATCTCTTGAGAACGGATTTAAGCGGATTTACCTCTATTGATGATCTTTTTACAAGCTTTTATTTAACTTGCCATGTATGTTTGTTACAGAGCTACTGAAACTAATTCAAGTGCATAGTTTACTTAAATAAGTAAACTATGCACTTGAATCATCATCATCATCAATCCTTGAAAAAAGCAAATGCTTTGCCACCTTAATTCTTTTATGCTATAAGGGGCAAACGAGCAAACGGTTCATCTGATGGTAAACCGTACTTTGTAATGCGAGAGAGCAGGCCATCTGCGGCTAAAAGCAGTAGTCAGTTCGAAAAAAAAAACTGAAATGCGTTGCCGTCTTCCGATTGTCGCTGAGATACTTTTTATGCTCCCTATTGGGGGTAAATGAACAGACGGCTCATCTAAAGCTTACTGTCAGTGAAATTATTATAATATTATTATTGTTTATTTTCTGGGACACTCGTATTGTAGCAAATTTATTTACTGGTCAAGGTTCAGAAGTGAGTGCCAAGATTTCCTTTCACACATTTGTATATTCAACAAATTCAATTGGTATTTGCCCAATTGACTTGTTAAAATCTTGAATACAGACAAGGATACGTTTAATTTATTGGTTGCTTATAAATATTTAAATTAATCTCTAGAATTTATTAAGATACGCTTGCATTTAAGTACGGATTTCCTAAAGCATAACCGTTAAATGAATTTGTGATTGTTGAACTCGCTGATATGCAACTTTGTTGCAATCAAGGCGTGCTAATAAATCTCCGAGATTAGTATCTCCGAATTTAATTAGAAATGGTATTATAATGTTGAGAGTTTTCGTATGATTTGTGGTTAAACAACCGCAGTAATGAAGATTAGATCTTAAATCCCATTCAGTGATAGGTCGGTCGGCTGCAGCGGTTCATGCTGCTGGAGGTGTGAATTGTTTTAATGAATGACGTAACCGCGCGCACCGAAATGATCGACAAGTGAGTGGCTGTAGTAAACATGCGTACGCGTCATTCACAGACGAGTCCGGAAGCTGCGCGCGTGTGCGTGCCCCACACTAGCGCGCCGGGAAATTATGAAGTCATTTCTATACCGAAGATGCTTCCCCGCGTGTGCAGATGTATTATGTTTTGACGAGTATCTGCCTACTGTTTAGTCTGTCCAGTTCTTACTTTGGAAATTCAAGTGTGTTTCAAAGAATTGTTATCTTTTGTCATAAATAAAAAGAAAGTTAAACGTCTTTGTCTACAATAGCTGTGAGAGGTCACGACCATACATCGGAAACTAGTTTCCGATACCATTTTGAAATCGTTTCAAGCGTTGTGTGTTGCAACAAAGCTGCGATCGCTAACATAATATTGAACAAGTGTGAGTGGAATATATATAAATATATGTATATATATTCAAAGATTTTATATTATATCATCAATTCTTTAATTCTTTATGTAAAACGTATGTGTTATTATAAAGATAAGTTTTGATTGTTTCTTTGTTTCAATGAAGACATCGTTCTGAAAAGACTGGAACAATTTGAAAAAAAATTCAGCGTCGGAAAATAACATTATCCCGGATTAACTATGTATGTGAGTATGCTCAAGTCGTGACGGACTGCTAGTCGAAAATAATTATTGTCTCAATCGTAACAGTATTTTATTCAAACCATAAATAAATATTAACAATATGAACACCTGTTCGTCACAAATAAAAATGTCCGTAAAACATTTCAAATGAGAAATGATGGTCAAACATGTTACGAATTGGTATCGAAGTCGGCCATGCGGCCGCTTGATTAAAGCTTTCATACTTGTTTGGATAGACGCGATGTCAGAGGCCGACGGACAGTCTGGTGCTCTCGGCGAAGCCTCAATGGCCTCACTATACATAAGGCTACCTGTCCACTCAACGATCAGTGAGCGAGTGTCTTACCATT
This sequence comes from Leucinodes orbonalis, assembly GCA_019425675.1. NCBI lineage: Eukaryota > Metazoa > Arthropoda > Insecta > Lepidoptera > Crambidae > Leucinodes > Leucinodes orbonalis. The sequence continues at coordinate 192,766 of PQWD01006508.1, read as the reverse complement.
AGAGTAATAAAAAATAACAGCCTCTTAGACCCGGTCTTAGCGTTTAGATCGCTATTATCCGGGGCTATTTGTGTCCCACGGGGTTGACAGCATATCTACAAGTAACTTTTTTGCTATTCCCCGTTTTGTTAGGACATGTTGCTGAATCACCCGATGTATGAATGAAGATATTTCGTGTTCCGGAGGGATGTAAGCCGTTCGGTCCGGACTATTATTATTATGGCAGGTTATGGTAACATCCATCACTCCGCATTGGGTTGGCGTATTGTGAAACCAATTTCCCTTTAGATCTCCTGGATGGTATCACAGAAACCTTGCTGTGTGACCTAGAGGCTGGTTGATTGGTTAATGACATGTGTCGAAGAGCCATGCTTCTATACGAATCTGGCAGAAACCCAATGAAACACGTTTTGCGTTGTTTTTCATAGTTTTAGTGTGGTTGCTTGTGGCCCAAATTTACCCTTCCCTAATGCATCTTCTTTTTTTGAATGCACTGTTGTCTTATTGGCATGGTGTGATGAATCTTAGCTTGATTTGTCTAAATAAAATAAAATATTGTTGAATCTCGCTCAGCACTTCGCTCGCCCCACTCCAATGGACCGGTAGCCTAACTTTTGAATTTGCATAAACGGCTTCACACGTCGTCTACGTTTCGTTCCATTCATTTATAGCAAACTTTCATTGGCCATCGTGTTCAATGAATCCGCCGTCGAGCTTTGCGAGAACTGTGCACGTGTACCGTTACCGTTTTGAATTTATTGCGAACTGGTTTATTTTGCGTCTATTTCACAATTAAACAGATAATACAGGTGCCTGATGAATTTCGTTAATGATTTTAAGATTTGTTTGTATCATTATAAGTTTCAGGTCCTTAAGTAAGCATGTTTTGTGTTACTATTGAAAGAGCATTGGAAAATCACGGAGATTGATTTTATCATATAATTATATTTAAAACAATAAAACTAGGAAACTTAATTGTAGAGATAGCATAGTCCGACATAAAGAGCGATTTTTATTTTGTCTGGTATTAACAGCAGAATTACTTGATTGTATGTATATCTATTAATAAACATTAGGCTTTAAATTAATATGGATAAACCTTGCGTATCGATATTGCGGAATCAAGTTTCTTTTGACCTTACTGTAATTTGTTTACCAGTCTACATTTCTACAATGAGCTCGGATGCGTAGGTAGCCGAGAAGGGGGGGGGGGATGGAGCACATGGCCGTAGTCACACTGGAGCAAGCACCCCTCTGACCTATAAGGTGCCTAATGAAACAAAAAATACATTGTATAATAAATATATAACAAATAGGCATAGACGCAGAGCACAGCAAGGCTACAGCATTTTTAGCTCTACGTCATAAGCTAGCTACTGCCCTGGTGATTATTGGTGTACTGTAGGTGACAGTTGCCAGTAACCATAGGGTGTGTTTCTGCTTGCTTTTATTTTATTAATTTCTTATCATCATCATCAGCTCATTAAACCTCCCCACCGAGGGGCACGAGGCTAACCGTATAGGGTGATTAGGAATAAGTCATCCACGCGGGCCCAGTGCGGGTTGGACGACTTCACGCACAACCTTTGAATCTCTACGTAGGCGTGCGCAGGTTTCCGCACGATGTTTTCCTTCACCGTAACAGCGTCGGATAACGTACATATAAGTTCGCAAATTCGGAATCACATTACGTGGCGGGATTTGAACCTCAGCCCTCCGGTAGGAGGGCAACAGTCCACACCATTGAGCCACCGACGCTCGTATCTTTCTTATAAAACAAATTAATTACGTATGACCTAATCCAAAAATAAGGAAACAACCACATCATTATGTCATATTGTACGTACCCGATAAGATGTGATATTTTTATCCACAACGCACTTTGAAGCTTATTCTTTAATAGTGATCTAATTGTGTGCATATTTTATACTCGGACAGGTAAGTACGTAGTTACCTTAACTTATCTTAACGTTTCCGAAGATAGACGTTGATTTACACGTGCACGAGTGACTTATGTGCGTGTATTGTATACTATGTTTAGGCTAAGTGATGCTAAACAAAACTTATTTTTATTCTATGTTTCTAGGAATGACCTTAAAACAGGTTCAAGTAGTTTTTTCTTGTTTAATTAGTCATGTCTACGCGCTTGGTATTGCAGATATTTATGATTAACAGTTATTATGTAATATAAGATGGGCTACATGATTATTGTTTAACTATAAAAGCAATGATAAAAAATTGGCCAAGGACACAATTGTTTCACCTTTGGAAGTGTGTCTCGCGCAAACTATTCAATTGATAAAAAAATGATATTAGAAACTCGTTATCATTTTTCAAGCTCTACACATTGATACCCCACACGTGGGGTAAGATGAAAAATTTTTGGAGAACCCCAATATATATTTTTTTAAGTTTCTTGTTAAAACCTTATAGCGGTTCACTGAATACATGTACTTACAAAGTTTGAAAAGTGTAGTGTTTATAGTTTCGGAGAAAAAGGGTGTGACATACGGACGGACAGACAGACATGACGACATCAATCTTAAGGGTCAGGGCCATTTGGCTACGGAACCCTAAAAAGCATATACACAATTAAAAATTACTGTGGCAATGAATATGTAGTTCCGATTTATACACTTAAATGTTTAATACCAAAACGTTTTATGGTATGGTATATTTATTTAACAACCCATTTGGTGTAATGGTTGAGACTACACCAAGGGTTCCGACTTCAATCCCCGGGCAGTACCAACATTTGTGTGAATGAACATGTCTGTTTGTATTGGTCTGGGTGTTTCTATGTATAACTATGTATGTATTTCCAAAAGATATGTATTTTTAAGTATGTTTATCCATTGTTCAGCAAACATAATAACAGTTTCTGACTTGGGGCTAGATGACGCTGTGTGAATGACAGTGGATTTATTATTATTTATTTATGAAAATGTAAAAGTCGTTCATTGGGGACCGGCGCGTGGGCATCATCGAATATTAATTTAGTGCGCTCTCTGGTCAGATAAGGCAGCCGCCCACCTTTTGACCCGGCACGCGTCTCGCCAAATTTTATCTCCAGTTTACAGTTATGATGAACGGACAGATGCCCTTTCTTAAATTTATCTAGCGATAAGCGTACACAAGAGTATCATTGATTCAAATTAGAACTTAAGTACCGAAAAATATTCTGAGCGGACTTTATTGAGATCATGACTAGCTACGCTGATCTGTTATGAGCTTATGACCCAATATCGTATCGTGAAAGCTCTAGATTAGCAGTTAACTTAGGGATTTAATCGTTTGAGACTCCTATGTTTTTTTTTCAATTTCATCTTATTATTATTGGTATCACTCAGTTTCAACCCGCCCATTTGAGCCGATGCACGGCTGTCCTAATATGAATGATTCTGTCTTCATCTAACTGGGAAAAACATGTCATACCATAAACATTTATGTATAATGTTGTCAAGATGTTGACTACATAAGGTTTGCTCAGTGAAAAATCTGTGAAAAAGAGATATCAGATCTCATGTAGGTCCAAGCTTCTGAATCTACTTTGCCTAACTTTACCGACCCTAACTTCAACAAATTCTGGATATATTTGTTCATAATTAAAATACCTATTATTATGTATTTGTTTCATGTTATTTTATTATATATTTTATAAACTATCTATAACTACTCAACGCGCAATGGAGCGAGCTATGCTTGGAGTCTCTCTTAGGGATAAGATCAGAAATGATTTAATCCGCAAGAGAACTATAGTTACCGACATAGCCCGCCGGATCAAGTTGAAGTGGCAGTGGGCTGGTCACGTATGTCGTAGAACCGATGGCCGTTGGAGCAGACGAGTTCTGGAGTGGAGACCGCGTCTTGGCAAGCGTAGCGTAGGACGCCCTCCGGCCCGATGGACCGACGACTTGCGAAGGTCGCTGGTGGGAGCTGGATGAGAAAAGCGGAGGACCGGGATATCTGGCGCAAATTGGGGACCTATGTCCAGCAGTGGACTGCGATAGGTTGAAGAGAGAAACTATCTATATAATTGTTTATGTTCGTATATAAATTGTTTTTTATTTATGTATCTGTATCTTTTTTTATATAGCTGTAGGCCATTGTGTTGGTGAACGCGGTGTAGTGGCTCCTCTTACCTCATCAACGGTGTTTACGGAAGACCAGCGTCAGGACATCCTGTGGTTGTTCTGACTGCGCTGAGTAGGCTATCTTTCAGTGCAATTGCATTAATTTGAAATTGTTTTTTTTATTATGTTTAACAATGAACGTTATAATTGTTACTGAATAAATTTTACTTTACTATTCAGTAAATATGTATGGCTTTGTTTCGGTACGTGGAGGTGATGCTAATATTTAGTTTCTGATCTGAACTGAGTTACAAAACAGCCAAGTCAGAAGAGTTAGGCTGTGTAGATTCAGAAGCTTGGCTCTACATGAGATCTGATATCTTTTCATTGGGAAAACCTTATGTGGTCGTCGTGGCAATCTTTAACATGAAATGGTTTTGATCGCTCAAAGTACTAGACACCTGAGATAGGGAGATAGGAGTGTGATTGATAGATGCCAATCATTTATTTTCGTTTTTCTTGACGAATTTGCTAAACTGCAGCTTCGAAAACCGTGGTTCTTAGTGGCATGATCCGCCCTCTCCGGTTGCATCGCTAATGGACTGCACTCTAAACGCGCAGCCACCTCCGCATCATTTGGCAATAATCATCAATTACACCGGTAATTGGTCGTCGAGCACCTCAGTCTGGTATTTCACAATAGTGTAATCGTGGAGGGTGCGTGGGAGGCTGTGACCTCTTGCCACGCGTGGGCACAGCTTTCTACAGCAATCTACTGATCTGCCATAACGCTCACGCTCGCCTCATCTGAGTAGCCTTATGTTTATTGTTTACTAGCTTTTGCCTGCGGTGCCGCTCGCGTCAAATTCGGGATAAGTCCCCTTGCCTTGTTAAGAAAACATAATATTATTTTATGCTGCTGTAGATGTTATTTCCTATATGTGTTTCCTGACAACTTTTAGATACCTACCTTGAAAACTGCGATAAGTCCCATCTTTTACCGTCCTTTTAAAGGCTTTGGGAGCCTATTTCCGAAAGAAAAATGTTCTTTTTATTAGTGCCAAGTCCACATACTCATTTTTAGTTTTCAACCTTAATAATCGCGGAATGCTCCATACAGACTTCCATCAGAATCTCAAGATGCCGGAATTTGTGTGGTTGTAGTTTTACACCGGCGGAGCAATCCCATTCGATGCAGGGTTCCCTCACACTTTTATGGATTTAAAAATGTGCGTCGGCGTTCAAACAGTACGCGCGTTTCCTTGTTGTGTGTTGTGTAGATACAGAACTCATTGCGGGCACCACCTCCGTGTATTGATGTACAGACCTTGTACCAATGGTTGGCCGTGTGCCATGTTCAATGATGTTTCAAACCAGACGTTTGACGTCGATCCGGAACAATGAAAGTACAAATACAATGATACTGTATTTTGTTTCAAAGGTTTTTTTAAAACAATCTGAGCCAAACATGCAGACGGCTCATCTGATGGTAAATGACACTGCCGTATATATTTGCAAGATAAGAGGGAATAGAAGAAAATATACACGACAAGACATGATCAAACCTGTACGTATTTGACATAAACTAATTAACCTTTCAAAATATCGAATGAATGAAATCATAACTTGGTTTGGTAATATTTAATGTTTTGAATATTACGCATATCGATTACAAACAAGTTAAAGCGAGGTTGACCAAACCGCAGATGTCAACCGACCGGCTAGAGTTACCAACATAATAAAAAAACCGATCACCGTCATCGAGTTGAGAAAAATTCTTTGGTGTGGCGACGCTTGGTGTTTTTGTCCTTGGCGACGGATGAAGGCTTTTATTTCGAATATCAGGTTACTAAATTGTTTACCGATGTGTGCACCAGCTTATTTTCTTTTTTATTAATTGGGTGTCACTTGGAGAAGGTATTTTAAGTTTATAAATTGTTTATTGTACTAATAAAAATATTTATTTTGCATTTATTAACGCCATTATTTATAAAATTATTTAGGAGAACACATTTATCCCAAAGGCAAAATAAATGCAAGGATTTGGACCACATAATCTTATCGAAATGTAAAAAATTACATCATTTCTGCCATAGATGACATTTTTTAGGTATGTGGACTAAAGTTTCAAAGTAGCTCGCCATTCATCGATTGTAATATCACATGGAGGGTTTAGGCCTGTTGAGAGCATGTACCTGCTTATAGAGTTTATACCCTTTAATCTGAATTTATTGATATGCATTTCAGGCTTATACGAATATTTTTACGGGTAATGATTTCCACGCGGACCGAACCCTTGCAGTTAACATCTATTTGCTACCTTAACCAAGATATACGTCCATCTGTTTGGTGGTCGGCCTACGCTTCGATTTCCGCGAACGCCACGCGAGAACCTTTCCGTACCATCGGTCATCGGTTCTACGCACTAAGAAATATTATTAAAAACAAGAGGTCCGGTTTGTGAACGTTCCCGATGGGCGACCGTTAGGGCGTAGGCCCGGTCAAAAGTTCGCGCGGCCCACGCGCCTTGACCGTTTCCACACATACAGATTTCGGTACACATTATCGCTTGCCGTAACTAGGTGCACAATTAGTGTTACAGTTCGATAGTTTTTTTATTTTATAGAACAGGAACATACATACGGTCCACCTGATGGTAAGTGATACCGCCGCCCATGAACATTTGAAAGACTCAGGTCCCAGAAATGCGTTGCCGGCCCTTTTGATAGTCTTTCGATAGTTGGGCAAAAGCAATAGTATCAATCGGCCTATCGATACTATCGATAGCTTAGTTTAGGGCAATAGTATACACTGCAATATCGATAGTTACGTCTTTATTGAGCTACGATACTATCGATAGTATTGCGGTAAACTAAGCTATCGATACTATCGATAGTATAGATGATTTTCAAGGTCATCTACCAATAGTCCAATTATCGATAGTTCGGCAACACTGCGGCTTCGAAGGGCACAAACACTGGTCACGGTGCATGTAAACCTTTTAGCGCGAAGTCTCTATAATGGCTTTACGTATTAAAACTGAACTACTTTTTTTACTATCCCTTCGGGATATACAGTCGTAATTGTACGTATGCATTACTTACTAATTTGGTTGTGAATATCGTCTATATTGAATAATGGTTATGTAGTTACTAATTGCAATATAAAATGGTTGTGTCGCGGTACGTAGTAATTACAATTCGTTTCTCGTCCTTTGTTTTGGAAAGATAGCATAACCTTTTTAATGTTATAATATGAATGGCGTCATCAGTTCGCTCACCTGATGAAAGTGATATGCCATAGCGCCCACCCATCATGAATGCAGTGTTTAAGGATACCAATGACTGTAGAGATGGTAAATAGTTTCTGCCAACACTCGTCACCCGAGACGATAGCTGTGTCTCGTATACCCAGTAAAATGATTAGATACAGTGTCATCTTCCTGAAGTGCTACTGGTAATCCACGAGACGTTATCTGGCATTGTTGCATACCTAGTTAGACGACTGACTCAGTGTCGTTATTTCAGCCTAACAACTACTACTACTGTCTGCTATAGTATGGGGAAATTTAAGACGAGTTGATGAAAAAACTTTTGGTTAAGATTGAGCACTGTACGTTCCAAAGTCTATATGACTTTGGAAGTAAGTCATTTTGAATACCAACTCTCTGCAAAGAATGTTACGAGAAAAGTATTGTTTACAAGTAACATAGAAAGAATGACAGTTATGCATTGAAGTGTATTTGGTGATATGCATTTTATGATTTATACCTATTGCTCAATAGCGTTTGATAATGGTTCTAGTCTTGACACAAATTCTTAGTACAAAGCGGAATAGGCACCATTTATAATACTGGTTCGCCCACATGCCGCAACTGTTTTTGCGATTAAACAAATCATGTTGTCAATCAACTGGACAAACATTGAAAGGTTTGACACCTGGAGTTTTGACTGGCAGACAATATTTTAGTCTTCTCGCCGCATAGAATAGATAATCGCCCACGATTGATGTTGTATCTTTTCATTCAATATCCGTGGATCTATCTGTTCAGTTTGACGGCTCATTAATTACTCAATTATTTTGTCTTGCCGTCACGACCTCAATAGTATTATTAAATTTTGTATTTATACACCTGTTATCGTAAATCTGCTTTTCATTATGGCTTAAATTCAATCACATCAAGTGTTCCATATCTGTAATCAATTCAACTGCGTAGTATTTGTTCGCCACTATCGCTAGATCCTTCGCGTGATTGTTATATCGTCTGCTTATGTATGCAATTTCGGCAAGATATCAGTAAAGTGGGAGATTTATGTATTTTGGATGAAAAATTGGCCATTGGCAACACGCGTGACAGTTTCACTTGATATGGAAACACCGTTATCGTGTTGAGGTACGGGCGCAGTCGATAGTGGAGTTTTCTCTACCAAAACAACGACGGCCGCGCCCCTGCAATTAAGATAATCTCGACATGATTAACGAGATTATCTCCCAACTGCGTAGCGTTCGGACTCAATAGTACGAGCTTCCGTGGAATATTTTGTCCAGTCTGGCGACAGTTATTTTCTAAATGTTATAAATGAAAGGCACGGTCTGTGCGTTCACCTGGTGGTAAGTGATACGCTTGACCATTGAAGCACTGTTGAAGGAAATAATAACAGTAGATAGTCATTAATTTCCGTCAACACTGCCCAGCGTCCGTCTCCCGAGACGACAAACGTTAGGTCTCTTTTACCCGCTAATTATACTAGCTACAGTGCCCTCTTCCCGAAACAAAAGTGCACAACACTCGTATTTCACGGAACGATATCTAGCACTGCGGTGATACCTACCAAGACGACTCCAGTGTCGAGTCTACCATCTTCCGTGGAATATTTTGCCCAGTCCGGCGTCGGTTGTGTACTATTACACATGCGTATAGAATCTCGTCAATAACGTTAATATCTTGTAACATTAATGCCCCTTATCTATTTGGGTACACTGTGACAATTAATGTGTGCACGCGCACATTCCGGTGAGCGGGGCTCATTCATTGCAGATAAAGTTGAGGACTATGTAAGAACGTGACCCATTATGAATTAGACAAGTACTTGTTCTAAGTTATTTAATAAGTACTATTTATTATGGGTAATTAATATTGTACTGTTATTTGATGTCAATCGGATTCAAAGGTATTTTTTGGTATTAACCCCTCACGTAAGACGGAAAGATGCCTTACATAATAAAATTGCTTTTTTTTATCTGAATTATTAGTCCAGTCGCGGTCTATCTATGATAGGTTAAAGAGAGAAAGTAAGATTTACCAGTTCCTGATTGGTTTACAAATGTGATGAATAAAATAGCAGCTACATATTTCAAATATAACTGTTTATAAAGTTGGCTAAATTAGTACTCGTCTGCATTTATTTGCTAATCTTTGAAAAAAAAATAAACTCAGACAAAAAACAAAATCACCCAGAAAGTGTCCCCGGCAAAACTCTGCCCATCGCGTCAGTTGGGGAGAAATTTTCATTCATTTTCACTTGTCATAATGACATAGTAGTGTGCTCGTACTGTTTTGATTTTGTACCCTTTTAGTGAAGTGTTAAGGTCGGAATTACAATAAATTATTTTATGTTATAGATATAACAATTACTATAAGTATGCGTAGTTATTTTTGTTGTGGATATTTCTTCATGATTGTGCATCTAGATAGTGTATTGTTTATCAAAGTTGCAAATGGCACTTAGTTAAATATGGACAGGGAGCGGTGCTGCGCGCAAGAGAAATCGATCGAGATGTTATTACAGAAACCGGACAAGAGCCGATGTAAATTATGAGTGAAATGTATTAACTCCGACAGGTCGGTATCCATATCGGGCGTTCTCCGCGTCAGAGCGAGCCAAATGGACCTCTAGCCGAGGACATAAATCTGCACATCATCATCAGCTCATTAAACGTCCCCACCGAGGGGCACGAGCCTACCCGTATAGGGTGATTAGGCCTAAGTCGTCCACGCGGGCCCAGTGCGGATTGGACACAACCTTCACACACAACCTTCGAATCTCTTCGCAGGCGTGCATGAAGGTTTCCTCACGATGTTTTCCTTCACCGTATGGGCGTCGGATAACGTACATATATTTTCGAAAATTCGAAAACACATTGGTACGTGTCGGGATTTGAACCTCAGCCCTCCTGGTAGGAAGGCGACAGTGCACACCATTGAGCCACCGACGCTCAATGGAAACCTGCACGAATTGCGGCAATTACGGGCCGATTTATTAATAAGTGTGCTAATTATAATCGGTTGGTATCGCAAGATAATGCTCGGTGGCCCGTGGTCTGTGTCACGTATTACATAGAAATAGTCGCATTTCTAAATTTATACTTATCCTTACCTGTTATTTTATTATCAATTCTAATTATTGATAAATGGTATCACAAGGACGTTATTGAGGTCAGTGGGAAAATAAGTACACATCTGCTACTGATTTGAAAGTGAACGACTATTTTGAAGTCAAGTTGGAGTGGCAGCGGACCAGTCACGCATGTCGCAGAACCGATGTCCGTTGGAGCAGACGAGTTCTAGAGTGGGCGTAGTAGCGTAGCGTAGAACGCCCTTCGGCCCGACGGACGTACGACATGCGAAAGATCGCTCGTGGAGGCTGGATCGGGATACTTGGCGCAAAATGGGGAAAAGCTATGTCCAGCAGTGGACTGTGATAGGTTGAAGAGAGAGCGAGCAACACAATAAATGACCTTAAATAAACCTGCTTTAAGTCTTCATTTCAAAATAAAAATAATTTATATAATCACTGAGCTTGGTAAATATGTAACGGTTCTTTAAAAACACACATTCTTTGGTGAATCAAATTTTAGTAACCGACTAAGGTATTTGTGTTTATTTAATACTTTATGATTTGTATTAATCACCGTTTGTATATTTTATATGACAGGTAACAAGATAGTGGTTCGACAAATATTGGTTCACCACAAGCGAACACATTGGTTATCAGGAATCAATGAACTCTGCAATGTTGTTTATGTATTTTCGTTCTAGTTTATATAACGTACCTGTTCAGTTTGTAGCTTGGCCATACTTATGTTGTTTAAACTGCCGCAGTCGGGTATCCCATAGGAAATGAAGACAATAATCGAAATAGTCATCATCAGCTCATTAAACGTCCCCACTGAGGGGCACGAGCCTACCCGTATAGGGTGATTAGGCCTTAGTCGTCCACGAGAAGACTTCACACACAACCTACGAATCTCTTCGCAGGCGTGTATGAAGGTTTCCTCAGATGTTTTCCTTAACCTTAAGAGCGTCGGATAACGTACATATATTTTTAGAAAATTCGAAAATACATTGGTACGTGGCGGGATTCGAACCTCAGCCCTTCCGGGAGGAAGGCGACAGTCCACACCATTGAGCCACCGACGCTCTTAAATAGTAATCAAGACATTATTTTTATTTTGCGTTGATTTTATCGATTCATTTTTAAAGCTCAATGATGTTTAAAGACGAAAGAGAGTAGAACCTTAAGTCGTCTCGTGTATCTTTGGGCGTGGGATCACGTAATCAGTCAAAGACATGCATGAGATATGCGTGTGCGCAAATAATGTTGCTGTCGTTATCGCAACTAACGGGACCAAGTTTCACAGGTGGCGAAATACTTTTTTATGAGTTCTCTAAGGAACATTTAATCAAACACAAACAAAGATTGTTGATTTGATGCGGCAAATAAAAAATCATTTATTTTTTATTTAATAAATTATTTTTTTCTTAGGGAAATTGCTAATAGTCACTTTTGGGCTAATTAGATGAAAGCAGAGGGTCCAGATATCTGGCGCAAAATGGGTGCGGCCTATGTCTAGGAGTGAAAAGCATTGAAATAGGCTGAAGAGAGAAAATTAGACGTTGGATTTATGCACTATTTAAATGTCGGATTATGCATGCAAATGTGCGCTCAGAAAAGGGCAACATAGAAATATGTACATTAAGGGACTGGACTGAAATAACACTTGATTTCAAGTATCAACAAAAATCGATGTCACGTAATCAATAACATTTGTTTTGCTATACTATAATCCACATTAGCCAATTATGCACATACATGCCTTTATTACTAGATACTACTCAAAACGACCATCTATTAAAAAAAATATATATTGAAAACATAAAACCAATACTATTATATTTAATGGCACGTTACGGGACACAAATCGTGCGCAAGATTAAGGGTGTGTAAAAACTATAACGTAACCCACGTTTAACCTGATACTCCTTAATCCTCGGCAACAAAAAATGGTAGAGATCCTGTTTGGTGAAGGCGGGCGCGGGCGGGGGACGTGGCACCTCCGAGCCGCGCCACTCTGCCGCCGAATAAATTATGTTCTTTGGCCCAGTGTTGCCACTCCGGTTTTCGGAATGGGGCTGTTGGAGAAGATAAAAAGGGCATCTATAAAGGCCCTCAATAACTAAGAAACGACTTTCTGTACCAAAATATTGAAATTAACAAGAGCGACGGAAATATGAAGTTTCGTGACCGATGAAACAGAAATAGCATAAAAGAAGCGATTGTATAAGCCCTATATCTGTGATAGCACCCCTATATCTGTGATACAAATCGAGAAAAATAGTTGCTTACATGGTGAAAACGTCAAATGAAAATGAAAAGTATTTATTCAGTTAAGGTCCTTACAGAACACTTATGAATGTCAAATGAAGCTACCACTGGTCAAACTTAGGTTATATTTTCAAGACAATGAAAAAGGCAAGATAGCCCTTTTCGGACCAAATAGTTAAAAAAAGGAGTTTACCTATAGAAAAAAGTGCTGGATTATGCGCCAAAAGGGCTACGGTGGCAACACTTTGGCCGTACCGCCCCGCATCCCGCGCGTCCTAGGGATCTTATCGATCGGCCCGGGTAATCCGAGGTCGCCAGATAGCCGGCGTGTGCGCACTCTGCGCCTATACCATGTGACCTTTCGCTCAGCCAGCCGCGATCGCCCACCAAATGCCAATTGCTAGAGTCACGACTGGACTATCTATAGGGGGCGTGTAGTGTAAATTCTGCTAAGGCTAATTAAACAGTAAACGAGCTTTTACATTAAATACATATTTGTATGACCGTCTCTCTCTTCAACCTCAATCCACTGTTTAGATACAGGTCGCCCCCATTTTGCGTCAGATATCCCGGTCCCCTCTGCTTTCCTCACTCATTCTCAACCTCGCAAGACGGTCCATCAGAGGGCCCCCTATGTTACGCTTATCGCACTCTGGGACGCTCTTAGCTCTTTGTGTAAATGTTTAAGGCTGAGAGCCATCTGCGCTCGCCAATTGCCCGGTGGAGCTGTAAAGGCCATCTGCAGCTAACAGCAGTAGTCAGTTCGGAAAAAAAACACTCGGTCCCAATTCCTGTAAATTTTAATATGCTTATAGGATTGATCAGAAAAAATTTGCACTCATTCTTTCCGATACATTTTAATTAGTGACTCCATTAGACAATTCGTTAACACAATTACCATTTTAAACCATTAACATTAGAGTTGCATCGGAATACAAAATTTACAGTTGGATTGTAAAATGTCGTATTGTGAAGTAAGAGCGTCGGTGGCTCATAGGTGTGGACTGATGCCTTCTGATGTAGAGAGTAACAAGTCCAAATCCCGCCGCGTAACAATGTATTTTAGAAATTATATGTACGTTTATCCGACGCTCTTACGGTAAAAGAAAACATCGCGAGGAAACCTGCGAACGCCTACAAAGACATCCAAGGGTTCTGCGTAAAGTCGGCCAATCCGCACTGGGTCCGCGTGGACGACTAAGGCTTATACGGTTAGGCTTTTGTGCCCCTCGATGGGGAACTTCATGAGCTTGATGATGTTATGTTAAGTTAATTAATGAATTAGTCCAACGCTGGCGGAGTCCAGTTAATTCTTATCTATAACAAGATTAAGTGCGATGTTGTTCCACATCAAATTCGTCTTGATCAATTGCCCTTTTACTTGTATCTCAGCAACAAATCGATTTATGCGATCGGTTGCAATACACTTGATGCCGTTATTCCCGTATATTATTAATCGATACGAGAAACATCTGTGCGTGTTTGGCGTAATGAAATCGAATGTTGCACGTGTCGCGGTTTGGTCGTATCGAATGTGTATCCACCAAATATATCGCGCTGTTTATATATACTATTCAAATGTTTTATTTTTTCTATGTTTGTTGTTTATCTACTGACATTTACACAGCGTGATTTAGACCCAAATTAAAACGTGGAGTCTGTTTTATAGGTACTAAACAACGGACAACATAGAAATACCCTGAACAGTATAATCAGAAATGTTCATGCACACTAATGTTTATATTTCCCGGGATCCAATCCGGAATTCTTGGTGTAATATCCGACATGTCACCCACCACTGCGGAGTCGTATTTAGCGCTGGTAATGTTTCTAGTAAGCGGACCCTGAGCTTTGTGAGTGTTAGTGTTCGTACACTGATGCGCTCCTTATGGCTTGCTCGAGTGTCAGTCTGGGACGTTCTCGCGGAAAAACATCGCTTTTTAGTAGATATATAGCCGTAGCTAAATGGTAGAAACGGAACCCTTATAGATTCGTCTTGCCTGTCTGTCTGTCTATCTATCCGTATGTGACCCCTTTTTTTCTCCGATAAGCACTTAGGTCTTTCAAATTGAGGTTCTAATATTTTTTTTAATAAATTGAATAGTTAATAAATTGAAGTGTTTCTCCCCTGTAACTTCTAAAATATGGGTTTGATGATATATTAAAAATATAAGATGTAAATTACTATGAAAACTAATAACAAAATTTTGGTTTGAATGATATCTAATCAGCAAATTCTCTTATACGACATAAACGGTGAACCAATACATAATAAATCTGTAGTAGATGCGTAAGTAAATCATTATTGTTTTATTTTATGTTACTTTCTCCTACGGAACCCTTCATGGGCGAGTCCGACTCGTCTATCTCTTCAACCTATCGCAGTCCACTGCTGGACATAGGTCTCCCCCATTTTGCGCCAGATATCCCGGTCCTCCGCTTTTCTCATCCGACTCGCACTTGGCCAATATTTTATATTTGTATTGTTCAATCGAGCGCGAATTCATGTTAAGGAATGAGGACACTCACGAATGTGATTGAGTTTAATTATGCCAATTATTTGCAAATCGATTTACCATGTGAGCTTCCAGAGAACAATGCAGCAATTTGTCGAGGCATGTTGATAAGAAATTGGCAGAATTTAAATTGTGAAAAAACAATATAGCTATAATAAAATATATATATTATATAATAGTATATATATATATATATATATATATCCACTGACATTCACACTGCGCCATCTAGCCCCAAGTCAAGCGTGAAGCCTGTATTATGGGTACTAAACAACGGATAAACATACTTATATACAATTTTTTTTTTGTAAATACATTATACATAGAAAACACCCAGACCACTACAAACATATAAGTTTATGCACACAAATGTTTGTACTGCCCGGGGATCGAACCCTTGGTGTTGCAGTCGACGTCTCAACCGTTACACAAATGGGTCGTCAGCTAGAAAGGGGAATCAAAAATAAAGTGTGTGGGTTGCGTGAAGTCGGCCAATCGCACTGGGCCCGCGTGGACGACTAATGCCTGTACACTCTTTGCGGGTAGGCTTGTGCCCCTCGGTGGTGACTTCTAGCCGCTACAATATTGAGCACTTCCGATTTAGACCTGACGACTGTACGAGGTAAAGATCGTCGTGCAATTGAAGAACATATGGCTAAAGATCTGGTGCTTTTGTAACGCGCAAGACGGCTCATGCAGGACCAAATCGGTCGCGAGCTACGAGACCACCGAGCTAAGTTCACCTTACTGGGCGAATGGTTGTACAATTCCAATATGGAGATGATTAAGGCGGATTTATTGAAGATATATTAGATGTAAATGGTGAAGCTTTTTTTTTCTTATTTGGTACTTGGTTTATACGATTTAAGATAAAGTTGCAAAAAGTTAACATTTTACTTATATTATGGAACATTTCACACATTTAGCAAGGATAATGCTTAGAATAAATGAATCATAGTTTATTCGTACCAAAAGCGTATCGTCTTGTTTTTTTTTGGAACCCCAGGAAGACGGATCAATTGTGCTTAACTAGGTGCAAACCTGCATTCGGAAACTTAACGAATGTGTACAGTTGTTTATATGTTGCAATTAGATCGTGTAAACAGTTGGCATTATCGTTGCGGCATCAATGAGTCGTGACGCGCACGCGGCGGTGCGCGGGCTGCGGAGGCTGGATATAGGGTTGTCACCTGTACGTAAATATCGTTCTTGAATGGAAAATCTATATAATTATTACGAACATTTTTATGCTTTCATTGGTACCTATTGAGTTTTGCACTGTATGTATCAAAGATAGGGATTTATAAATGTAATTAAAATAATTAAAATTTTTAATTCCTTGGGTAGTTTCTAAAGTAATATATAGCCTTAATAATAAGGCTTTATTAGCCAAAGCTAAGTTTGTGAGTAACGAACAGGGAATAACAAACTGTAATTAAAAAAATATGAATTACGATTTTTCTCAATTTCGTGATTGTAATACACATTTTTGTTTAAAAAAAAATAGTTTGCCTTAATAAATAGTGTCAACCCTAACTGCAGCGGTGCATAGTGCACGCGCGCGGGGCCCGCGCCGGCCCGCGCTCAGTGTCCTCCGTGCCGCCGTGCGTACTGCACGTCTCCGTCGTTCGCGACACCCGCGCACATTCCGTGTCCCACACAATAATCACCGCGGTGTAAAAATAAAGCCGGCGGCAGACGGCGCTGTCCCAAGTTATATTTAAATGATAGCGCGGACGCTACATTCCACCGAGTCGACCGTACGCCGACGACATGAGACCAAGTACGTGCACACCTTCGACACCCAAACTAGAACGTAAATCTTTGCTTCAAGCCCGCAGAAGTATTGGATTTCAGTACTTGGCACTGCGAACGACTGAGGTTCCCCGAGACGGATCGAGATAGTGTCAGTTCGGTTTCTTCGGTTTTTGGATTATCTGGAAACCCAATGTGTTCTTATTGTATCGTTTGGTGTCCGTATTTAAACGGATTTGAATAGTGGAAGGTGGTGTTGGTTGAATTATTCATAGTTTCCTGTCTTAGTCGTTTTCCACGGGTTTATCTTTATTGTAAGTAACGCTAATGGATTCGAAACTGCTGAGTGTCATGTGTGTAGAGTGCCAATGTTTACTACGTTATGATTCATAAATGGAGTGCACATATTGACATATGTGTACTGTAAAGGTAATTTGGTTTACGCCACAAATAAACATCCTGAAATAATTTGCTATTTTATCCAAAAATAGTCAGTTTCAGTTAGTTCCGTTCGCAAAAATTTATGTTTGTCGTCAAAAGTAATATCGGACCAAAAACATTATCTAGCTTCAGTTACCTAACCTTTAAATATCTATCAGATATCTTCTGATTAACTTTTATCATCTTAATAGTTTTATGTTTTGGCTTCAATTCGAAACCAGGCTAACATTGTAGTTACTCTTCACACATCTTCATTGAACCAAAGCAATTAATGCAATGCAATTAATTACTTATAACTGTAAGTTGGTTTGTACTGCCATTTACATGTGTGGGCAAATACCAGGAATCCAGGAAACATTACGTGCACTTGACCATTTGATTGTAATTTCAAATCGCTAATGTTAAAGTCAATGAGGTGAAGATGCCAATTAAGTTTCACTTGTAACTGTACGTTCTTATTTACAGCCTTCGTGGCTTGCTGAGAAACTTTTCAAAGTCTTTACTTGTTATTTTTTTTAAAGATCAATAAAAAAATTGTTGTTTATATTATTAATTAATTGTAACGATTATTTCATATCAACGACCATTAGGCTGTCGTTGTTTCATATAGTCAAAAGCTAAATCCAAAACCAACGCATTAATATATTAATAACCAAAATGTGAACGTTAATCGTACGAAGTTATTTTAAGAATTATTCAATTTACGGTAATATTTTAAAAAAATGCGTTGAATAGTGGTGGCTAGTGATGGACTGAAGGTATACCTGTCCCGGGTTTAGCAGAGGGTGTGTGCCTTTGTTGCGGCCGGGTACCTGTTGCCGCTGAGTGCCAAACTGCCTTAAGTTGCGCGATGCTCCTTCTTCCACATGTGTTGTATTTTTGTTTTCATCTTGCATTCCATATTCGATTTCATTAGCACTGATGTATTTTTAAAATTTTAACGTCCCTTCGTTATGTTCAACAATTTGAAGTATTTGCAGAGATACAATTTTGACTTTTACTAATACTACAATAATTCCTCTGGGGAGAGATAGCGGTAAATCTCTGAAAACAGTTTTACTATAATGATACGTTGGCATGTTTATACGAGTAAAGGCGAAGTAATATTATTGTAATACTGTTTAAGAGATGGCGGTAAGCCCCCAGATCTAAAATTATACATGCTGGAACAGCAAACTCATTATTGCATATTCTATTTTGTTCATTAATAATACAATAGGAGGTTTATAATTAAGTATTGTGTTACACATCAGTGATACAGAATAACTAGCCGCAAATTATTTATGCGAGACACTTCTAAGAAAGGGCCGTGGAATAGTTATTAAAAATACGCTTAAAACGGTTACTCGTTTAACGTACAAGAAATATTCTCTTGTACTTTTTCTAAACAAATCAGCATGAAGTAAGCAAGGCAATTGTTAGGTTTGTGCCTAGATCAATAACACGCTTCATTGACAATTCGATAGAATAAAGGCTGTTCGGACGATTAATCGCATATCTAAAAAATTGGAATCCTACTAGGCTTTTGATAGAATTTGAATTAGTAAATAGATGCACTCAAGGTCGTTTCGATAGTAAGGAGTATGATGTGTAGCAGTTGCGTCTTGACCCAGTTTATATGTCCACCTGTTTGCATATTTGCCGAGACAATTACCTTGTTCACAGAAATCTATTTCTAAAAAATCGATTGTATTCGTATCTGTTGAAAGGATTCTATTTTTCTACTTGTATAAATTCACTAAAATTTTGAAGAATATTAGTGATTTTGGAACACATTGATAAACACTGGAAAAATATTTCAAAGTTTTCGAATGTTATTAATCTTTATCAAAATCTCAAGTTTCTTGTGAAAAAGTATGTTTGGTGTTTCACCAATGTAAGTTTACGGGCAATCGTTCATGCAAACTAAGGATTTCGATGTTAATCCACACGGATGGTAAAAGTCAACAAGACACGAGTTCGGCAGGATGTACCAAGAGTAGGTGATGACGATGATGATGTCTTAAGTCCTTAATATTGGAAAACTAGATCCATTATTATAAGTCGCATTATGACAAATTGGTGAAGTAGAATATTTTTGTATCTCCGTAGAATTCTAAGTTTTACTCTCACGATATGGAATTATTGGAAACGTTACTCGATATGACCTGGCACCCTCACAAAGGGGCGTATTCTCGTTAAAAGGGCTTGCAATTCATTTCTGGGGTCTTCTTTCACATGTTTATGGGTGGTATCATTTACCAGGTCATCCGTACATTACTTACCATCTATCTTTTCTTTTTTTCAATTTGGACATAGGACCTCCCTCATTGAGCGCGTGATACATTCTCCACTTTTCCCATCCAGTCGCCACCCAAAGTTGTCGATCCATCAACCCGAAGGGCGATTGCTACCTACACCTAAGACTACTAGGCTACCTAACACTTATAATTGATTTTGATATTTAATCCATTTGCAACTATTTATAACGAGTGTTATTAATGATTCGCCGAATAACTTTAAAAAATACAACCGGTGCTAACTTCATTTGATCATAAATCCTTTCTTCACGTCTAAATGGCATAAATGATTTTTTAATTTGATTCTACAGCCCTAGACTCTGGATTCCATTATATATTTGGCGTAATCTAAACTCATAGTTTTGCCGTCTAGTTGTTCGTGTACTCATGGTTTATAATTCAACGTAATATGGATATGTATTTTAATACATAAGTTATTTGTTTTGTTAAGACCATTAAGATGTTCGCGTATCTAAATTCATGATTGTAATTTCCAGGTCGGGGGTTAGAGTGCGAGTGCGCGGGGCCACGGGCTGCCGAACGGCGCCGCCAACGGCACGTGCGTCACGCAGCCCGGCGGCTACTGCTATGTGGCCGTGGAGGCGGTGGTGGACGATGGCGGACTCATCGTGCTCGACGACACTGGCGCAGTGCTGCTTGACCGCACCGCCGGATGCCTGCTGCCTGGCGAGTCCGGCTTGATGCAGGTTGGTTTACGTTGCTTGAAGATATAGACATACCAGTTGACGAGGGCTTGATGGAGTAGCGATCAGTGTGATCACGCTCGCATTAGTTCGGCAACTAATGCAATGGTCAATCGTGTGATGGGTGACAGACAAAATTGAGAAAACAGAGGTATTGAGGAGTGAGCCTCTTTGAAAATGTAAAAAAATATTGGAAAGTTATGGATACTATTCGTAAGGAAATATTTCCGATTGTATACCCTGCGTTGAAGCGGTTTCTCAAAGTAGGAAAATGTTTGTATTTCAGTGTAAAAGCGGTCAAGTGCCCCACATGCACCCGAAAGGCATCGAGTGCTGCTCGGACCGCGACCTGTGCAACCGTCGGCTGCGCGCGTCGCTGCCGGCGGGGTGGGGCGCGGGCGACGGGGTGGGGCGGGGGGGGGCGGGGCGGGCGGGGCGTGGAGGGCGCGGGCGCGGGTGGCGCTGGGCGCGGGCGGCGCGGGCGCGCTGGTGGCGGGCGCCGTGTGCGTGGCGGGCTGGCGCTGGTGGTGTGCGCGCTGGTGGCGCGGCGGCGCGGCCGGGGCAAGCGGCCGCCCTCGCCGCCGCGCCCCCGCCCCCTGCTCCTCGCCGAGCCTCCTCCGGCTCCGGCTCCGGCCTGCCGCTGCTCGTGCAGCGCACGTCGCCAAACAGATACAGATGGTGCACTCGATCGGCAAGGGCCGCTACGGCGAGGTGTGGCTGGCGCGTGGCGCGGCGAGCGCGTGCCGTCAAGGTGTTCTTCACCACCGAGGAGGCCTCCTGGTTCGCGAGACGAGATCTACAGACGGTGCTGATGCGCACGAGAACATCCTCGGCTTCATCGCCGCCGACATCAAGGGCACCGGCTCCTGGACGCAGATGCTGCTCATCACGGACTACCACGAGAACGGCTCGCTGCACGACTACCTGCAGACGGTGGTGCTGGACGAGGACGGGCTGCTCGCGATGGCGTACTCGATAGTGAGCGGGCTCGCGCACCTGCACATGGACATCCACGGCACGCGCGGCAAGCCGGGCATCGCGCACCGCGACATCAAGAGCAAGAACATCCTGGTGAAGCGGAACGGGCAGTGCGCCATCGCGGACTTCGGGCTCGCGGTGCGGTACGTGTCCGAGCGGAACGAGGTGGACATCGCGCCGAAGCGCGCGTCGGCACGCGCCGGTACATGGCGCCCGAGGTGCTCGACGAGCGGCTCGACGTCACCAACTTCGAGGCGTTCAAGATGGCGGACATGTACTCGCTGGGGCTGGTGCTGTGGGAGATGTGCCGGCGGTGCGGCACCGGCGACAAGGCGCAGCAGGTGGAGGAGTACGCGCTGCCGTACGCGGAGGCGGTGCGGCGGACCCGTCGTTCGAGGAGATGCACGCGGCGGTGGTGCGGCGCGGCGCGCGGCGCTGGCGGCGCGCTGGCGCGGCGCGGGCGCGCTGGCGGCTGGCGGCGCTGCTGCCCGAGTGCTGGCACGCCAGCCCGCACGTGCGCCTCACCGCGCTCCGCGTCAAGAAGTCGCTCGCCGACACCGCAACCACACCACACCACCGTCAAGCTCGTCTGACGACACTGCTTCCTCGCTATTATTGTCCAGCCAGTTCCGACTGACCACCGTTCAAATCTCAGTATTGTTAAGTTATCGGTCTCGGTGTACCCCAGTGAGCGATTTTCGCGTCCGGCCGACCGGTGGGACCGCGCGCCCCTCACGAATCTCTCGGTGACTGATCGATTTGGATTTAGTTTGTTCTATATGTTTATTTTATTTTATTATTGTTATCTAGCGGTTACTGTGAAGGAATTTTTATATTGAGAAATTGTTGTCTTCCGTTTTGATAAGCAATTTAGGTTTCGCGAGAGGGCGGGTCATGAAATACTCTGGTTATGTTTTTTTAAAGTGTGATCGAATGCGCCGCAGCCGGAAGTGATCGATTGTGATATTTTGACAATAAGACGCTTCTGAATTAGTAAAAAAAATGTACAAATTGATTGCAAAATTATAAAAATGGCGACGTTTACGCACTATATTTACACGGCGTTTTGGTGAGGTTGATCGATGTAGTTTGTACTTAAAAGTTTGTTATACAAGACTATTGTGAGAGTGCGAGTATTTTAATTGGATGTGCGCAGTGTCTTATAAGGATGCCTTCGCCTGACTTAGTATTAACAGTGTAGTTATTACTGCGATACTCCCGGCTCTAGGTTTGCTATGATGTTTTGACTATTTCTTGCTAGAAGTGCAATTATTTACAGTTAAATGATAGAACAGTTCGTCAAAGTGAAACTAGGCGGGAGGGCGTGTAGCATTTATTGTGCGCAGGCGCGCGCTCTGTACAGTGTTCTGTAAATATAGAGGTTAAATAACATTGCATAGGTATCTAATACACGTTGATAGATAAGTAAGTTAAGTTACGAATAAAACATTAATGGACTTTTTTTGTGATTTTTATTTACATCGATTTCACATTCTAATATTATAAATGCAAAAGTAACTCTGTTTGTTCAGCTTTCACGCCTGAACAGATTTGGATGAAATTGTATATGGTGATAGATGGTAACCCGGAGACGGACGTAGGCTACCTACTTTTGCCTAATTCTACTACATTTTCAGCTTGTATCGAATTGTTAGTTTTACTTAATTGATATGGAAAAAAAAACATGTCTATGGCAGTTGAAGTATTAACCAATAATTGTTGAAAAGTAGTATATAAATAATCAACATTGCCCTGGCCCTGTCCCATATAAGTAGCACTCGGTATTTTCTCCCTTTATGGTGTAGTTGTCACAGGCGTAAGGTTTAGATCGCTGCGCCATCTTGGGTTTGTGGGCTCAAATCCCGCGGAGAAACCAATGGCATAGTAAAAAGCCCAAACAAACGAAAATTGAGAGATTTTCCCAAGTGGGTTAGCACTAATGCTACCAGGTGTCCCGATTATCAGGGGTCTGGGGATGCGTCCCGACTTGAACCTGGTCGGGACGCTAAATGTCCCGAATAATAAAATAATTAGTTTCTCCATTAAATATATTTGACTACATACTTAACACGCTATACATTTTTTTTCTAATCACATCTCTGTCAAATTCAAAATGGCACACATTGGCGTCGTCACATCACATTTTTTCTTAACTGTCCCGATCTGCGACCGTAAATCCCGATTATTTTGACCTCATGTACCGATTTAAAACAAATTAGACCTGGCAACACTAAACATATTGGCTGAATCACCTCGGATTGAAAGATGGTTCCGCACTTTGAAGAGCACGTCAAGCCTTCGGTCCCGTCTATAATTTTAGTATAGTAGTCGCTAACACCAATTAACCTGCATTGGGTCGTGGGTTACAGCCCAAACTTTCCACAGCTTTGCTCTGCGGGAAGGCCCTGTAATAGGCCGATGAGAATGAATTTATGTAGATACATTACCCTATCCCCGTGTTGTAACAAAAGGGTACAATATTCGAAATCTACTCATATAGCTCTCGCCAAGAAGTGTAGCTTCTTTATGTAATGACAGAAGAAAAGAAAGAAAAATTATTTTTCAAAACATGTGTCATAACATATAACATGAATGCTCGTCTTAAATAGTTAGTTGGGTACCAACATGTTTTGCCAACAATGGCGTGTAAAATATTAATATAGGAACAATGTCAATTTTTAAGAATTAAAAAGAGTATGTCATTATAATAATAAACAAGTCATAATTAAAATTCAATACTACTGAAAAAATTAAATTAATTATAACATTATATAATTTCTATATGAATTAATTTTATAATAGTATCATTTAAAAGTCATCAATGCTGTAGTAACATTTGTCTATTAAACATTTTAAGATGTAGGTATTTTAAATAAATTGGTATTGAGCTTTTGCAACCTCTGAGGAATCTTGTTGAGTTAATCGTTGGCAATTAACTAAATAAAATAAATAAATGATAACTATTTCAAAGATTCAATTGCTATACAAGAACTTATATTAATTACTCATTTCTGTTCGGTTTTAAATTTACTTAAATAACACAAGTCAACAAAAAAATATTTTTCTTGAGTCTGTTATTTAGTGAATATTTTCTGATTGTATACATCGAAAAAGAAGCAGAAACTCTATTTATAATAAATAAAGTTTGCTTTTGTACTTTACACAATGTAAAACGAATATTATGTGTTTTAGCAGTTTTTTAGGAGGCGTTGCATAGAAGATCCTGGAGAGGGGCAGGGGGGGCTGTAGGTGTGTAGCGGGAGTGACAAACTATCAAGGCAGTGAGCGCTTGTGCTTTGCAAAGGAATAACGTATTTATGTGTCGGGAGGCTAAAATGTCTTCCAAAAATTGCAAAAATTGTGGACTCTTTTTGTTATATTTGCAGCGAATTCATTAATTGAGAGCCAAAAAAATTTGTCGGGTACACTAATACTCCGTGTTACATTTGTGTATAGGAAGTAGAGCCGATGCACTTCACTACCAGCAGCTCATGGCCACAACGGAGAGTAGTTTCAAATAGGACAGATAATGTCAAAAATGAACGATTGTGAAGCCCGATCATATTTTAATGCTCCATTGTACATTAAATTAGGTCTGATGAAGCAGTTCGTAAAGGCTCTGCGTCAAGACTCTGAGGCCTTTAATATTTAAATCATTTTTTCCCGAATTTCTCAGAGGCTAAAATTAAGCTGGTATTTTCATGGGTCCACAAATAAAGAAAATAATAGCAGTGAACAATCCTACAGGCTCCTCAGTACGAAAACAAAGCGTGGCTCAGCCTTAAGCAGTGAATAATGGCTTTCTGGGCAACAGAAGGGCAGAGAATTACTGGAGCTTATTATGATATGCTTCACAACTTCAAAGTTATGGGTTGCAGAATGTCATTGAAAGTCCACATGATACATGCTCATTTGATAACTTTAAAGACAACTTAGGTGCATATTTAGAAGAGCAGGGGAACGTTTCACAAGATGTAATGAACTTTGAAAGCGTTATCAAGGACAATATAATGAAAACATGATGGGTGACTAATTTGGGGGCTCATACGAAAAAAATCCAACTTACAGAAGAAATACCAAGTCTGTTCATTTAAAAGTCTTATTTGTATTATTTTTATATTTGTGGGTTTGTATATGCCGTTTGTATAATTAAAGTCAATAAAAAAATGTGAATCCAAAACTGTTTTCCTTTTACATGTAATAATTGAAATTAAAAAATAGAGCTTTCATTAAAAATAATTTCGTTGTAGTAAACAAAAGCAAACTTTAATAGATAAAAATATTTTTTTTTTAGTTAGGCATAAGTAATCAAATCAGAGGTACAGAAACGCAGACTCAAAATTCGTGTTGACCCGTGTAATGGGTTGTGTAATTTTGACGGGTATTTAGTTTATTAGTTCTACAAGCGATTACAAATTACGTTACCTACTTTATCTTTATCATGTTTAAATTTATAATTACCTACCAAAATGTAAATTTGGGCTCGTATGGAATATGAAACCAACGAAAAAAATTATATAAGCACACTTGGGCATACGTTTCTCCACTCCTCGGTGCTCCGCTTTTATAGTTACCATTTATTGAGTTTTGTGGTGAGCTTAACGCCGCAGCATGTCGCATATGTTTAAATTAGCCATCCATTTGGATGCCTAGGCCGATAGTTATTTTGTTTGATCTAAAACCATTCGACGTTTAACAACTTGGTATAGGTATTGAAAGTTACGCCTTATCTCTTACGAAAGCCATGTGATTCACATTCCGCCTTTATTTTTGGTGAATTATAATAAAAATAAGTTTCTGCCACTTTGCCAGCCGCTACAGCGATCGATTCGCTTCGCACGCTCGGCTCGCGCGTATTTTTGGGGCCAGTGTTTTAAACTAACTTTCGTGGAAGAACCCAGTTTCAACAATTATTCATAGTTTACTGAATAAAACTTATTCTATTTAAATTTTACCTTAAATTCTCATCAATACCTATTATGTTGCTTTTACTCGGTGGACTCTTGATAAAAGTCTCTCTTTTAATCTGGCGAGTTATGCCGGTCTTACTTGAGTTTCCTCATTATTATGGTACTAGCTTTTGCCCGCGGCTTCGCTCGCATTAAATTCGGGATAACACGGTACTTATATTTATCACTATACATAGGATTTCCCCTCCCTCCAACTTTAAAGGTTTCGGGGTCAATTTCAGATTTTTTTTTTAGCAAATGGATGAAAAACAGGACTGGGATATCTGCCGCAAAATGGGGATCTATGTCCAGCAGCGGACTGCGAAAGGTTGATCAAAGAGCTAAGACTCCCGTTAAAATGAAGTCCGAGGAAGGAGTTACCAGCGCGCTTGTATCCCTCGAAAGGAAATGAAAACCCAATTCAATAAGTAAAAGGTACTTTGTCTACGGTTCAAATACCCGTTGGCAGTCTTAGATTGTATAGACGGTAGTAACTCTTTGGTAAACCTGCAACTGTTCAGGTAAAACATCAACTTTACAGGATGTAAAGGTACTTGTGTAGCTTTAACTCCATGAACTGATCCAGAAACATTGATATCCGGAATCAGACGCGGCAGTTGGTTGGGATTCCATCTTTCAGCTACCTCTAATATAATTTCGGTCCGTCTCAATCGTCACTGTTGTGGGTAATCCGGAAAGGCCAACTAAGTAACTTGGTATTACATGATTATAATTTCTTTTTCATACCTTCAGACAGTGGCGTAAGACCTAAATTTGATATAGGCAGGATATATTTTGCGGGGTCCCCGATGGATGACGCAGGACGGATTTTATTAAGAGTAAAAAAATAGAGAACTATTTTTATCCATAAAAATGCTTACTTTTGTTATTACATCTATGGTACTGTCCAATGGTACAAATGAATGGCACTGCGCGAAACGAATGTGGTAGTTAAAGTATTGCCAGATACTTGGTAGCCAGTTTTTTAAAATTGCTCGACTGACCCACGTCTTAACCCGCCTATGCCTTCAGTGTAGGTAGTGTAGTCAGTATTTTCTCAATCATTTGCTACATGGTAGGAAATAATATAATGGAAAAAGAACTTATGTACTTAAAAGAAGTTTATTTCTTACTTATTTACATTCCATCACTATGTTATGCATTCATACACATTACCTATTATAGAAATTGCCATTTCAGTCACTCGTTCTTTTCAATAAAATAGTCTATAAAATCTGATTCGTCGACAGTCAAATAAGGTACGAACAAAATCATTGACAAATTGTTGCAACATGAGCGTTGGACATCCTATCCTATGTCTAATATAGTCTTAGTAAGGCGCATATCTTCTAGATGGTGATGGCCCGCGCATACCGGGTCTGGAAAAAAACAAAACATTTGATTAATAAATATTCTAAACTGAATCAAGGTCAAATCAAACAGATATTTGTGTGCAACAAACATTAAAATTTGTATTTATTGAAGTTTTTTTGCAGTAAACTGACTTGTAAATCGCTTCAATTAGATCTTGGTATGATATTGACTTAGTTTTCTATGGAAACATTGAGTAAGAAATTGAAAAAGAATATTACCTTCTGTCATCAAATGTGTCCCGGCTGAAATCTTCGTACATTCTGTAATAAGGAAAATATAAAGTTATAACAAACAGTTAACCTCAAGAAACCTACAACTTGTAGTACCCAAAAATAGTAAAACAGTGGACTCTCACCCGCGGGACATCTGTGGTCCGCGCGGGGGACTCCTGCGGCTGTACATAGCATCATACGACGACCTCATGGCTCCCATGGCGGTGCGCATCGGCGGCAGGCTGGGCATCGGCGGCATCGGCTCGCGGCGCAGCGGCGGCGACACGAAGTCCCCGCGCGCGCCGCGAGACCCGCCCAGCTCTACCCGGGAGCCCCCCACGGGGTACCGACGCTCGAACAGATCGCGGGGAGAGTCGAAACGCGCCCGGTCATAGTAGCCATCGTACGGGTCCTGTCATCACATTGCACCATTACAAATATAAATAAACAAGTTTGATAAGCATAATATTGACAAATCTATGAGACAAGTTAAAATTACAGTGACTGCACTCAAAATTAAATAAAGATTCTAAATGAAAAAAGAAAGCTATTAATTTTACAAAGGAATCTGACTGAGTAAGCATTCGGTGTGAGAAATTTTGAATTTTCAATATTGTACTGGAACAGTTTTGTAAAAAAAATCGGTAGTCGAAAATCGGTATATGAACTAGTTTCAAGTAAGTGTGATGTAGCATCACCGAGCCCGAGATTCGAGATTCGGCCCGAGTTAGGAACCGCGTGCGGAGACTGACCCTCGCGCTCGGCCTACGTGATGCAGCGGAGCTTGTCGCAACGCGATACGGCAGGTAATGTAAAGACAGTGAATAGCGCGTTACCCCAAATCCTCCCATCATGCGATCGCGGAGGAACGGCGGCGGGCGGCGGGGGGTACGGGTCGCGGCCGAACGCTCGATCGCGGAAACCGTTGCGGTCGGGGCCCAGCGCCTTCGGGCACTCCTTGGACCAGTGACCGCCGCGACCGCAGCGGTAGCACTGCTCGGGGTCGCCCATGGGCCGCTGGCGGACGCGGCTCGTCGATAACTGCACCTTCATGGGTTGCCCGTCCACCATCATTCCGTTCAACTCTTTGATAGCCTCGTTCACGTCACTCGACGCGTCCAAGTGCACGAAGCATAGTTACGAACGATATCGCATTCGACGACCGTGCCGAACTTCTGAAACAGCTCGCGGACCTCGGGCGCGCGCGTCTTGTCCGTTAGGTTACCGACGAATATTTTCGTAGTTGGGGTCGAAGGTGCTTTTCGGCTCTTGGCCGCCTCTATTTTAATCGCTTGACCATGAACTATCTCTCCGTTTAGGTTCTGAATGGCTTCGCGGCCAACTTGATCGTTTTCCATGTGAACGAAACCGTAATTCCTGACGATATCGCATTCTACGACCGTATTTTTTCGAATAGCGGTCTAAGATCGGCGTCTGTTGTTTTATCGGATAGGTTCCCGACGAAGATTTTGAAAGTACCGGCGCCCGGCATATTAGTTTCTGAAACGCATACACAATTTGACCAAATGAGTCAGCAGCGTCTATGAGAAAGATGGTGTGCTGCTCCGAATACGAATAATTAACACGGACATGTAAATTTTTCACTACTTACCTGAGGACAGCTTGGCGGTTTATTAAAACACTTTTAGATAAAAAAACACTTATCACGACCCACACCTTCAATAAATCTAAATGAGATTTAAGAGCAGCAAAATGGCTACTTTAGAAATTGACGACGCGAAGGAAAGTAAAAATCACACAAATGGCGTCGAATCGCGTCGAATTGACAAATGTTCACAGAGGAAGTTTCTGGTTAAAAAACCATAGAGCAAAAATTACACTTCCGGTAAGATTTTAATCTAGGAACAATGGGAACAATTAATAATTTTTATTACAATTGATCATCAATTAATGACACTTTTTCCTTAAACTCAAAAATGTTTACTCCTAGTATAATTTGGTGTCATTGTATTCTAACGATTGCAACTTGTCTATGGTCATGGCATTGTATTAGTGCGAATTTATGGTTATGGCGAGCTCCAAGGCCACATGTTTGATTATAAAACAAAATGTCATAAACTGTCAGTTTCATCTGTGATCCGACGGCACTTAAAAATATTGAATTTTCACAAAATAAATCAATTAAATTTGGTGACGTACAGTTTATATTGAAGAAAAAGATCTCGCCGCTCCAAAGTTTACGACAGTTCCCTTAAGGTAAGTGTTTATTACATTTACCAGACCATTAGGGACTTACACAACTGAATGGATCAAATTGCTTTTGTAATAATTATTTGTACTCTATCAATGATATCGAACGATGCTGGTATCACCTAAAGGTTTAATAGTTGATATTTTGTCGTGATTTTAATGAGTACGATGCTATGCCGACACACTTCGGTGACGGTTAAATGATAGCTATATAGGCAGAGTCAAACGCCGGTGCCTCGTCAGAGTTGTCAATTGGAAATTTCCTGCGATCACAAACAGATCATAGCTTACACAGCTTCAAAAAACATCACATTATTTTGTATTTTTTTGATAATTTCTTTCAAACATTTTGTTAAATTGGCTGGAACTGTTTGATTTTGTCCTCTTGGTCTATAGTGTTGAGTTGTTTATAGTCCTTGAAGTAATAAATCATGCCCAGAACAAGGAATGTTTTTATATAACTTGTTCTGTTCTTCAGTACATTGTACTAAAAACATTATTACACCCAATACTTACCAAATAAACCATTAAAGTATTAACTTAAAAACTAAATAAACTTTGAGTAAAGTAGATAGGTACTGCAGTTGAGTGGTTGCCTTCATTATTTAGTATTATTTTATTAATTTACTGGTAGTGCATCAGTGTCAGTTGTTTCATTTGTAAGATAAACAATTTCAGGTTTTATAACAGTTTAGTGTTTGTGTCATCATATGTGTTTTCATTCAAGATATCCTGTAATCAAATAATATGCTAGTTCTTTATTAAATGCAATAAATTACATCTTATTACTTGATGAAAGAGATTTTGATATTGTACATTTTGATTTTTGGTTGGATGTTATCTTTGACACCATCTTCTTAAAATCTAAGTCAAAATCTAATGAATCTGCATCTTCACAAAAAAGCTTTATAAATGTATTTCATGGATAGTAATGATTGAATGCCATTTTAAATTATGTGAATGTAAAGTATTTAATGAATATCTGCTTGAACTAAACACATGTGTAAACAAGACTCGAGAAATGAATCCGTTGTTTTCACGCGATTATGGATCGAGTGGTTATCATTATGTGTTTACTTTACATGACAGGACTTTTAAAAAAGTTTTTTAACAACATTTGGTTTGCATTTAATAGGATCTTGTCTGATAGAAAGCAATGGATGGATAATGCATACCTACAATGAATCGTTAAACGACTTTAGGTTCCAATATAAATTAATGCAAGTTAGTTCATATTTAATTTTAGTTGTAATAGGAAATTTTAAAATATCTATGAATAGTATGTACACCACATTGCTTTTTTTACAATAGAAAAAAATCAATTATTTGACCAATATACAAGCACATCTTGAGTCGAAAATGAAGCACTCTAGATATAATTCTTATGCCCTTTAACTTAAGTCTTATTAAGTAACAAGTTTATTTATTTATTTCTTAAATCATATTAAATCCAAAATGCATTTTAATAATACACACAGCAAATTTTCCTTACTTCACTGTGGTTTTAACTACTAAAGATATTGTCTTAATTTTCATACTCAAAATATTATATACAGGATATCATATACATAGCATTTAGTTAAAGTGATAAGTAAACGTATTTTAAGTGAGTACACTCAAACATTTTCCCCAGACATCACAATAACAGCGTCACTCCCAACCCCAGTTGATACTGCAATCAATGTCCTTTCAGTTGGCATCCCATTGTGCGGTATACATCGGCGCTTCACCTACATAGGTTTATTATGTTACGTGAAGGAGGAAGGCGATGAATGGTGTTTATGAAAAGCTTTCGTGACAGTGACGTTTGGGGGAACAACTTGGAAAGTCAGTGTGTTAGAGTGAGATGATGTGTTTGTGCGAGCGAGAGAGCTTTCGCTCGATACACCCCCGCACTGTTGGGGCTCCGCTCCCCTCACTCCTGTGGGTTATGTAACCTGTCGACCACTAGTTAAAACGCCGTTAACTAAGGAGTACAATTTTTTGTGCCACTAATAAGTAATTAAAATTGTGTACGATAATACACACTATTAGTGATGTTTTGCATGCAGAATCCCTTATAATCTTTATGGTGATAAGTAGCAATATCAAACAGAGTTTTTCAGTTGTATATCAATAATTGTGCTCGTTATTTAGCGGCGTTTTAGCTAGTGGACAGCAGCAATCAGTGTTGCCATCTGAGTTTTAGAAAAAGAGCTTTTTGGCACGACAAAAAGGGCCAGAAAGGGCTAGATCGAACGTCAAAAGATTTTCTGTCCTAAAAATGCTGAAATAGTGTCATGAAGCCGTTTTTTTAGCTCGTCTAAAAAAGGTCATCATGACCGATGAAATAAAAAAAAGTTCTTTTTAGTATGTCCAAATCTTCATATTTACTAACATTTTCAAGACAGTGAAAAAGAGCTAGATTGCTCTTTTCGGGCTAAATCGTTAAAAAAGGAGTTCACCTATACTAAAAAGTGCTAGATCTAGCTACAAAAGGGCTAAGGTGGCAACACTGGCAGAAATTCAGTCCCCTATGGGAAATGGGAGGAATGTAACCCAATCTTTTAATTGGCCGCTTTATTTGAATTTCCGCGTGGAGTCGCGGCTTGATGATATGGAAATTGAACCTAGGTTTTAAGCCGCGCCGCTCGTCTAGTTTTGTTTGTACAGGTGCTGCTAGTATAATGGAGTAACATGTTAACATTTAATGATGATATAATCACCGTTTTATTATGTGAATTGCGAAGTTAATCGATGACTGAGTAAGTACGCAAAAAAAAATGTTGTGTAACCACTCCTTTTTCATTTATATGGATGCTGTCAGGCAAACTAAGGTTTTTAATACATATTTAAGTTATAGACGGGCGAATACGATACGCATGATTGTTTTACCGTTTTCATTTCATTTTTTTCTATAGAAATGAAGTTGCCGACGATATAAAATACAAAACAGAAAAGCTTGTCGGTTTTAGTTTTCAGCTTTTTATCAGTATGAAAATCAATTAATTGCTTGAACGGTTTATCATTGGAGGTTGTGTGGTATTTGATGGCATAAATACTCCTACTTGTATTATGTGTTTCTTTATAAGCCTGTATAAAGCTTTTCCTTCTTAGTATTATTGAAAATATTTATTGCATATTTCTTGAAATTTAATTGGCATTATAACCTTCACTGAAAGATTTTGTTCTTTGATCTTCTGTAATGTGGTATTGCTTTTTGTCCCTATGCATTAAACATTGGATTGAAACCATAAACTGCGGAGTAACAGAACCACAATTCGGTGATCTTGTATTGAATAATTCCGATACTGAGCCACAAACTAAATGAGGTTCCTTGGCCGCAATATCCAATTACCTAATAGCCCTGAATGATGCCCTGAATGTTTTACTCCAAATCCAGTGCGAACGTAATCGGCCAAATTGAACGGCCTATTTGCTCTTGAATTAGAGCAAAATCTTTATGAGTAGGTACTATAAAGGTATTATCCGCGGTCTGCGAGATTACATATCAAGCGGGTAAACACGGTATTGAACTTGTGATTTCGTTAGAATTATTGTAATCTTGCAGTCTATACCTGTCTGTGTTAACATACAACACAAATTAACTGCACAAGTTTTGCAGTTATTTATGAGGTTAGTTTATTAACTGAATTACTTTAAAACAAATGTATTACTGCAGGCCATAGATTTTCCCATTTGGCACCAGACAACTTGATTCTCTTTCTACATCCAACATCCGTTCAAGATTGCCAAAATTTTGTCTGTCTTGCTGTCTGCTCTAACGGCCATCAGTCCGAAGCACTTGACTGACCAACTGCCACTTGAACTTGTTGGTACGATGAGCTATGTCGGTAATATTAGTGCCTCACGAATTACATAATATCTCGTCTCATCTCTCAGAGAAACCTCAAGCTTTTCATTGCCCGTGAAATGACCATAAAGTATAGTTAGAATGATTTGCGAAAAAATTCAAATATTTAACATTAGGTCAAATATTTGCCTTCAAACATTGTTAATTTTATAATTATGTCTTTTTCACAGCACTAATAAGAAATGAGAAGACCGTATTTGTAATCAATAACGAGTCAAGAAACGAATATTGAAGATACAACTTAGATTCGAATTCTGATAGTCCTTAAATGTTATTGATGCCTTCCATCAAAGTACAGGAATTAATGTAATGAAGTCGAAGGCAGTGTCTATCTCAATTAAGATGCGAATAGAAAATAAACGGAGGCGAAGGCGAGCAAATTATAAATTCAGTGAAGAGGCTTACACGTGGAATAATTCCGATCTTATTAGATTTGCGCTTCACAGCGTCAAGCCTTACTTAATTTACAATTTTACGATATAAATCAAGAAATAAAATATTTTTTGAAGCAAAAAGTTTCGCTACATTGTGATGAAAACCAAGTTTATTAATATAAAGCATCAGTTCCTTATGAATTTATTATGTTCTCGATTCCTTTTAAAGTATCCTCTTATGAGGATACTTTAAAAGGAATCGAGAACTAAAGCAGCTGAATTTTGCAATCAAATTCGTCAAATAACGTCTCATAATCGAGCAGCTAAACTTGCTCGAGAATGGAATAGCTAATTAAACGAATTGCTGGTATAGCTCTAAAAGCCATTTGCGGCCAAAAGCTTAATGTCCATCGGAAAAAAAGAGTAGCTAATGTCAAATTAATGACTATCTATTATAACAACGCAGTCGCAGGTATTTTAAACAGCTTGACAGTTAGTGACGTATTTAGTAAGCCAGGACCGACGGCTTAACATGTCTTCAGAACGGAACATCTTTCTTTTCAGACACTATGTGCGAGTTTCTCATAAGATTCGAACCCACGACCCCGGAAGATCTAAATTCACCGCTCCGACCACGAAGGCAGCTAAAGTCAATTATGTATAGGTGATACCCTGCAGAGTCTTGTGGTTAAAAAGTGCTAAAAGAATAAGGTCACACCGCACCCTCGCACTCAGTGAAATACACCCAATAAAATATTGAGTAGCAGGCGTCACTGTGACTATCAAATTTGGACACACCGCCAATACTGTGTACTTCTCTAACTCTCATGTAAGTTATAAAATTCATTCAGGATTTTCTTGTCTGAGAAGCGCACTATGATAGATTTTTTTTAACATAGGAGGTTAACGAGTATGCGGTTCACCGGATGGAGAGTGTTACCGCCGCCCATGGACATATGCAACAGCTGAGGTCACAGGGATGCGTTGTCGGTCCTTGATTAGCAGCATGTTTATAATATGAACAACAGAGGTCTCTAACCTCTTTTAGGACCGTATTCTATTCAAGACTCAACGTTGATCTTTACATAAATTGAGTTAGGCATGGTGCTATTTAACGGATAGAGCGCTATCCATTATCACTACTTAAGTGGAGATCCACGCTTGAGTCTTGTTCTAGAATACGGGCCTTAGAATGACAAGTTTTACAAGAGGAGAAAGATGTTTTTATGAAATAATTAAGCTCAGGCGACCCGCTTTCACGTACGGTACCCGCGCAGCGGATTTCTGTCCAAAGCTTGAAGATAATTGGGGGTGGCTTTGTCAATCATATCATACGTACCAGTGTATTTTCGAATTTTCGAAAAATATATGTACGTTATCCGACGCTCTTACGGTGAAGGAAAACATCGTGAGGAAACCTTCATGCACGCCTGCGAAGAGATTCGAAGGTTGTGTGTAAGTCGACAATCCTGGGCCCGCGTGGACGACTAAGCCTAATCACCCTATACGGGTAGGCTCGTGCCCTCGTGGGACGTTTAATGAGCTGATGATTGTCAATCATAAGCATCAGTAGTACGAGATCATAACATACGATTGTACAGGGCACTCATAAACAAAAGTACCTAATGTACTGAAAAGCGAGGTTGAGTAATGTACTGAAAAGCGAGGTTGAGTAATGTACTGAAAAGCGAGGTTGAGTAATGTATTGAAAAGAAAAGAAATAAAGCATATAGATTAAATTAGCTATATCATATATTCAGACAGAATAATGCGTCGTCTTATGGCTTCCATCATATAAATAACCTGTATTTAAGGAGATAACATCTGCTTTCAGTTCGAGGAATATGTAGTTTCTTAAGAATATCAGCTTTGATAGTTCCAATAGCTGAATATCTTATTGGTTTTCTATCTATTTTCGGCAATCAAACAACAAAATTATTTTTATTTATAATGTACATCATTGTCAATGTATTCACCATTGATATTTCCATTATGTATATTGTCGTTACATTTTACTGCGTAGTTTCAATATAAGCCCTATAACCTATTATAGGTGTCTATTTTTAGTTGAGTACCGTCTAGCTAGAGAATTGACGGCACTGTTGGGAATTTACTAAACGGCGTGGCATCTCTATAACCAGGTAATCGAAATGTTATATAAAATTACAGGTTAAATTTGTGTTTTATATACTGGGGTAATTTGTGCTTATGTCTTCACACTTGCAATTTGGAGTCAATTTTCTTCATGTAAATGGCGAAGTTAAATTAGTTGTTATGTACGTCATGGTCAGGCGTATAATTTACCGCCATCAGGTGAGCGAACTGACCGTCTCGTTCACTTATTCCATAAAAAATAAGTATCAGGTTTAATTATGATTATATTAAAATAGAATCCACTTAAATAAAGGCTCTGTTCGTCCAATATTTGATATTAATCCATATCACAGTAATTAAACTTTCTGTTGCGGATAGTAAGAGACAACGGATTCTTAGTACAATGGTCTAACTTCCGACAAAGTCGGACTTGAAAGTTAAATTTTGGATAGGTTCGAATTGGCACTGTGATTTTGGAGAGTTGGGCGTCCCGGGTGAGGTGGGGGTGCGGGGTAGGGCGGTGGGGGGGAGCCGACGTCAGTTCCATTGATCGCGGCTGACGTCACGCGCGCCACTGCAGCCTCTGCCCGGGGCGCCGGCAACGCACTCAATCACCGCGAGCGTTTGCTTAATGTGGCTGTATGGATTTGATGTCATTGCGTGTTTTGTAACAAAAATAGAAATGTGGCTATGGTCTAGTCGTGGTTTGGGCAGTAAAAAAGAGACCTAACTTTTTTCACGCTCAACGCTGCGGAACAAAAAGTATAGGAGTGCGTTCGGTTTTATTTAATATACATTTTTTTTAAGTTCATGCGTGGTTTACAAGTAATGTCTTAAATTCAATAAATTATTTTTTTTTCTTTTTGAATGAACTTGAGTAAACGATGCAACTAATACATATTTGTTAATTTAATAATTAGGAAGAACTGGAATCACTATCACAGATCAAATATCTTAATAGTAAAGCCAATCAATTAAATGAATTGAGGTCCTTTGGGTTCAATGCTCGAATCACAGTTTTTTTTATCTATAGGGGCTTTTGTTTTGGGCTCATCACATCGATCACAAGTGTTCAATAAAATCAGTTTGGGAATTTAAAAATATATTGAGTATGCCCCATAGCTAGTACTGAAGAATTCAATTGACTTTTTATAATGTACATTAATTCGTGAGAAATACTATAATTTAAACTTTCGTGAACAGCTCTAGGTTAGAGCTTAATTAAATATAGCTTAGCCTTTCATGCTTTTGCAGAAGTTTTCGGTGTAATACATATTGAAGAACCAAAAGCTATAGAAAAAGTATAAGAGACCTCACATGTGTTGTCTCGGTTGTCGAACGCAGTGCGGCATTGATGGAGAATAATAATTATCCGGTGTTGGTCTCCATTAATTCCGCTCTGTCATGGTCAGGCGTACCACTCACCATCAAGTGAGCGTCCTGACCTTCCTGGGGGGCTACCACAATCTCTTAAAACAGTATTATTATAATGATACGTTAGTATTTTTGTACCAGAAAAGACGAAGTAAGTAATATTATTGTAACACTGTTTTAAGAGACGGCGGTAACCCCCCTGTACACTTTGGAACATAGAAAATCTACAAACGTCCCATTCATTGCAGGGCACAGTTTTCTTAACCATGACCATGGCTATGAGAAGAAGCCTTTAGTCTCGGCTAGTAAACTGCTTAGACTCGTGCCCCTCGGTGGGGACGTTTCATGAGCTGATGATGATGATAACGTATGTGGAACTGTAATGGTTTTGGCAGTGGATACCAGAATAGCTCGCAGATGGTAGATTTTCAACTTACTCGTACTTGACTTTTAGCGTCATATTATGGACAATTCACATAATCTGGGGGCACGGTAGTGTCCCCGCCAATACGAGCCAAGCCAATCGGAAGGGCACCTACCGTAAACCTATTGTCAAAAGATATCAGATCTCATGTAGAGCCCAAGCATCTGAATCTACACGGCCTAACTCTGCCGACCCTAAGTTCTACATATCAGTACTTGATATAAGAATTTGTATAGAGTAGTGCCGTTTAGATTCTCTGCATGAGATCTGATATTTTTTTCAGAGCAAACCTTATGTGGTCGTCTTGGCAACATTGTACATGAAATGTTTTTGGTGGGATTCCTTTATTAATCAGCCTATGTGTTCAAATTCAAAATTTTTATTTACATTATATACTGTACAAATAAGGTATCCGTAATTATTTATGTTTCTCATATACAGCCACAGTTTGCAACATAATTTCTATAAAGAAAATAATAATAATAGATAATGTCAAAATATAATTAAATAAGTCGCATAAAACATAAAATAATCAATGAACATTCACCAAAAAACTCCTTAAGTGAATAACATTTATCTACAAACAATTTTTAGGTTATTTTTGAAAAATCGGTAACTTATTGAAATAATTAGTCAAGTGATTCAATATTCTAAATGCTATAAAATAACTACTTTTTGTGTATGATGTTGTTGTTACTGAAGAAATTACTAGTTTCTTACGATATCTACTATGTATTTAATCGCCTCACTAACTCTTTGAAATAATTTTGTTCGGTATGATAAGCTGTATTATTGTCAATTTTCATGGAAATCCATTCAGTATTTTTGCGTGAAAGACTAACAAACATTCATACTTACAAACTTTCGTATTTACAAAATTACTTCGATGAAAATATCTAAATACTATAGAATCTTCTCGAGTAAATGCAGGACCATAAGCCGAAAATATTTCCATTTGACGCGGCTTACGGCACGATTACCGATCTTATCTCGTTTTGTAATCATCTTCAGCTTACATTACGATCATACCTTGTTATGCTGCTTTACCTACCTACTTTTAATAAACGTTGAATTTAAAAATAATGTTATTACAATTTATATTGTTATAATGGGATAAATCAACATCTTTTAATATTGTTATTCCTTACTTTAAATAAACATAATTATATTATGATTATTTATTATTACAAACTTGCTAGTATAATGAATTATAATTACACTTAAGTACTTTAATAACCTGACACGTTTAAAAAACATTATCTTCAAAGGCAATTACAACATATTTAAACTATTTGTCGATTAGGAGAACGGGGATCGTGTAGCAACTTGAAGATTAAAATTTAAAATATTTTTTTTTAATTTACGTTTATTTTATCAATTCCTTGTATTTTTACTTATTTAATAAATTAATTGACCTTTTCGCTAAATGTAAGTTCAATTAATCATGGGTGTAGTAGTTAGTCTAAAGAAAATTACTTCATATTTAAAAAAAATAAAATAAAAAAAATTTAATATTAATATATTCACATTGAATTAAACGAGAAGTGTGAGAATTCTTAACAAAGTAGACAAAATGGCCGTGTTATTGGTTTAAGTAATTGTGTTAGTTTTCAGTTCGTTATAGAGTTAAAAAAGTAGTTCAGCTCGCAAGTCTCGCTTTTCCATCAAAATACAATGGCTTCGGTTAAATCGCAACGGAAAAAACTGGGATTTATTCACGCCATTTTTGTGTGTGCATCGGAATGTTTCTACTTTAACCTGCTTTAAAATCTTTGCATATTTCGTTGTTTCGTGATGATTTGATGAAATATGCATGAATAACGTTCAAAGCAATATTGGATGTTTTTACCAATTTAATATTTAGAGAATGTTTGTGGAAATATATAAAAAGAAGTACAAATTTGAATATAGATACCATGATTCTTATGACTGCTCTCCACATCAAACTGTAAAATATTTGGCTACCGCGGTATTACTCGCGCTATAAGATATACTCCCGTAGTAAAACGTAGCGCACTAACTAAAGTACCTAATTTACTGCACTTATTTGGAAGTCGGATAAAATATAATCTAATTTTATATCGCGCACAAGAGAAGAGAACAAAATTAATGGAACTAAATGCCAAAGATCTGTATAATTTATGCCGAGCTGTCCGTACAGGCAGGCCGATGCCGTCACCCGATAAACGGGATAGAATTGAGTTATCCCCCGAGTATTTACACCTTTCAAGCATACCCGTGTGATATTCCGACAAATTGTAACAACAACTTCAAGATTACGGCATCAAGATTTGCCTATGGATAAGTTTAAATCTCATATTAAAACCACTTTAATGAAAAAAGGTTATTATGATATAGAAGATTACTTAAAAGATAAGCATTGTTGGACATGCATGTTGATGCATGCATGTTGATTCCACGTCTGCACCATTATTATTTTATTACATTTTTTTTGTT
Source organism: Leucinodes orbonalis (assembly GCA_019425675.1). Taxonomy (NCBI): domain Eukaryota; kingdom Metazoa; phylum Arthropoda; class Insecta; order Lepidoptera; family Crambidae; genus Leucinodes; species Leucinodes orbonalis. The sequence continues at coordinate 152,092 of PQWD01006508.1, read as the reverse complement.
TCTGTATAGTTTTCGAAAGTTTTTTTTATGCAATTTAATTTGATTATTTTCTTATTGGGATTGTATTAAAGGAACTTTAATTTATATAAATACTTAATACGTTTTATAGACAAATATATTAGAAAAGCACAAAAATTTTTGAAAGGAGTGACTGCTGAGTTTCTTGCTGGATTCTTCTCAGTGGACAACAACAGTCCGAACCAGTGGTAGAATTTGACATTCATAACTGTTCTTTATGGACCCAAATTGAATAAATATATTTTAATTTCATTTCAAGATTAATCGGAATAATAATGCTGTTTAGGAGTATTACCAATTCCTTGTAGAAGAACTAATATAAATGAGAAGGCACGAAATGAAATATAATTTTTCGATTATGTATTTGAAGATTGTATAACATATAATGTTATCATCTATCTCCCTTTATCTATTTCCAGGGTGAAATCGAGAACATTGGCATTTTTTTAAAAAGAGAATCTACTCGTGTTTTAAAGTACATACCCAAAATATAAGGCGATTTCTATTGCATTTACTGTCTTCAATTGCCCGTGATTGTCCACTGCTGGACTTCGGCATTTGGTATCAACACGATAGTGAAGGGTTTTTTATCGTGGAATCACTAGAATCTACGTTTGGGGGCGCATTGGCCATTGCATAAAAGTTCAGGTTAAACAATAGAGGGCTACACGTTCTCGGTTAATATTTTCTATAACTTTCCTTTTGCGGCACCCTAATTATAAGTATTCTACCCAGCACTACACGGTTTTTCTTAGATATAGTAATAGAATGAAGTTTAAATAAATATGATAAAAAGAGTAAAAATTAAACTAATTAAATTGTGTAATTCCATTGCGTAGTAAGATGCGATAAATAATTACGATCACCTTCAGCAAAGGTCTTGGGACAGAGCACTTAATCAAAACAACTTGTAACATCACGCCCATCTGTCTTAATTACACGTACTAATTAACCGACGTGTTAGAGAAAGAGACCCCGAAAGGATCTAACGATCTAGTTTCGCCCCCAATATGGGGTACATTACAATCGCTTCATTAATGTTATCTGAAGGAGTTTTAACAGATTTATTCTAGATCTCACCATTTATTATAGTACTTACTTATGGTCTGCGTCAAGCGGTAATCCTTATATTTGAGATCACAATGAAAACGAATTGTGATCACTTAAAAAAAGTCCTGAAATAATCGTAAATAGTCGCACAAGTAAAAAAATAGCACTTAGTTTTTTTAGCTTTAGTTTTGGAGTTATAGGTTGGTGAATAATCGAATTGGTTAAGGTTCCAAAAATTGTCATGAAATACACGCAACGATATACCAAATTTGAGAAATAGTCCTCAAGAAGGTCCCGAGATAAAGGTACCTTGGTGGGGATTATGGCTTGAACATTTGAAAACTTCAAATTTTTCCGAAACGACAACGATTTTCGGTTTCGAATAAGATAAAATTAAACACAAAGAGACAAACCAATTATTACAACGATAATAATAGCTTACGAGTACGAAATCAATTATACACCGATATCGGGTTCAAAGCTCATTTGACTTAATTATTTATTTCCCTCTCAGCTTATTTAATTTGAATCTTAACGATAAAGGTATAGGATTTCAATTAGGGTATTGCGATATTAATATGATTCTACGTCATTAGAATTTCCAATATTAACATTCAATTTATCTGCTTTCAGCTTCATATTTGAATTTCTCTTGAATCAAAGTTACAGAAAAATGTGTACTTTTCTTGCCGACGCTTCTTAATGCTTTACTAGCTGTCTAGATAAATCATTAGACTCATTAGTTACCTGGCGAGTTGTTGTCAGATTTTCTAGGATTATGGGTGTCTCAACGAGACCTTGCTGGCTTGTTATTTTGTCTGCGTTCTAAAATCTGTCCCACGTGTCCTTTTTAAGCCAAGTCACCTTGATACAGGTAAATGAATTGGGGTACCCTTCAAGTAAATTTAAGTGCCTAAGTTACAAATAAGTGAATGTTTAAGATTCGATTGTGTAGTAACTAGTGCGTTTGGTTGGCAATCATGCAAGTCAAACAGATCTTGCAATGGACATACTTCGGATGGGTGACCGGAAAATTTCATCTTAAGTCCTTCCATGTCTCAAAATCACGTGAAGCCTTTGGTAGGGACTGAGTACTACCCTCTTACTATAATATTTTTTTCAATTTCATACTTTACTGTTTAGGTATAAACAAAAAGTAATATATAAATAAGTAAATAACAGATGAACCGTTTTATGTTTGGAAATTGATCAGTCTTTAAACAATGCCATTCTAACATGACTCCATCGATTATATTATAGCCTGTCCATAAGACCTCACGGACCGGTCCCTAGCAGTCAACATTCATTGGCTACACACCACCTTAACTAAGCCATTAGTCCGTCTAGTCCAAAAAATATTTTTTCAATTTAGGCCCGGAAGGCACTTAAGTATGTCAAATTAAGTTACCACTGGTTCGGAATACACCTTAAACTGGGAATAGTTCGGCAAGAAAAAGAAGGACTTTTATATTACATTAATAAAATAATTTTCAGGTCAATACAATAATAAAATTCATGATGGATAGGAATTAAGAATACGTGGTTTAATTACAAACATAGTTGTTAGTAATATGTCAAGTAGGATGTATGTAATATGTGTATGTAATTCATGCGTGCAATATGGAAGTCTAGTCCCAGATGGTGGGTGATGACTATCAGTTAAGTGCCCCACTCTGAAATATCCTTTAACCATATGTTTTTCAGGTTAAATAACCCTTAAATTTTAAATCTGATAATTTTATGTGTTCAGTTATCTAATTATAAAATCTTACCGCGTAACCGTAAACTCTTAAAACCTTACCGCCTCAGTAGATATCGTTTATTCGCTCTAAGTGACCTGCCATATGTTCATAATAAGAATAAATGTATACGTTCAATTACGAGTTGGATGTTGTATTACCTACATATGGCGGCTTCCACTCGTCCCCCCAGCAACGTGTGCCTTCTTGACCCCCATCCAAACTTATCGATGAATACTTGACGGCCCATTTCGTTATACAGATATGATATCTCCGCTTGTCGATATTGTATAGTAGACTACTGGCTCGATGGAGCGTTTGACCCTTAAAATGATGCGTAAGGGGTTAAGGATTTATTTTCATTTGGGATAAATAATAGTGATAAGACGTCTCGCTAGTGTTCAGGTTTGAAACTTATTCTCAATTCTTTATTGCATACCATATGAAGTTAAAAGGTGTATTTGTTTAAATAAAAGTTAACATAAGGTCCCTGAAGGGCACAACAACAATACACTTCACTTTTAAACACTTCCAAATATGTTGTACGTTAAATATCATTAACAAATACCCTAGCTATAACCTAGTCTAGTGACACTAACGCAGTACGGGTGAACAGGGTCGGTGCAAGAATGCAATTAATAATCGATGCCCATTCCTAATTGACTCGGTTAAATCATTTACCCGTTAAGTCTCGCGTTTACTGATTAATTTTGTAGTTAGTAACAAAATCAATACTTACAATAAAATAGTTTTTTTTACAAATTTTAAGTATGTTTCATCAACCACACATGTTTTTTATGGGTAGGCAAACAAGCAGATGGTTAACCTGGTGGTAAGTGATCCCGCACGAGCCGATCACCGTAGCTATCGCGGCGGACAAAGCGCGTAAAGCATCTGAAAACACTCAATACTTTAAGGCCTAGACAAGGCCCCCGTGTTATATTACATACAGTGCAAACCAATGATGTAAAAAGTATAGATTCGTGATATGCTTACAAAACAATCGAAAAAAGTGTTTCGAACGCAGAGACAGCACACACTCATATTTCGAATGAGCGTACATACCTAAACAATGAGCCTGCAACTTAATCTCTTTGGCAGTTCGTTTTTGAGGCACGGGTGGCGTATCTGCCTTTATATATACAGAATAACCAATATGTAACATAAACCTACAAACACATGTTCATATTTGACGTTTGTCATGAGAGTCATACAATATCGAGGTCGAACGAACTGTTCAATTATGTATGTATATAAACAAATGTCATATTACATACAGTGCAAACAAATTAAATGATAATCAGAATAGATTCGAACTAGCTGTCGGGAAAGCTTTGAAAACCAGTGAGCTCGCGTCGACTGGTAAGCTCTTTGAAAGTTATCGAGTTGAGGCAAATTAAATTGACTTACTTTGTGCCGGGCCCTTTGCTACCAAACTTTGGTTGACGTTTAGCGGGTGACCCGCCCATTTACCAACCACCATGGCCAAATACCATGAAGTTGGATGACCTTATTGCCTTAACGCCTGTGACATCAATTAATATATTATTAACCAATTAACCGCCAGAATTCCAGACACCATAGAAAATATATTGTCTGTTGAATATATGCAACCGTGGGGGTAAGGGATTAAACAAGAAACATTTTCATTTTAGCAGTTCTCTTTTACCTATCCCATCCTCTACATGTACTGTGAGCATTCCAATATGACTTGTAATAATGTTAGCTGTCTGATAGTTTTCCAGTCTCATTTCTCTGTCTGTATATGCATGTATTTTTTTGGTTCCTGTATTTTTTTTACTTTTGACTAGATTAGACATGGCTTAGTCATATCACTTGGTTGAGCGATAATGCGGCCGAAGATGGATCATGTCCATTATGATTAGAGTACCAACTACCAAGGGATGATTACATGATACATTTATTCGATGATACTAACCTCTGAAGTTTGCGATCGGTAGACACTTATCTAAATGTATAATCTAGGTCTGCGGTCTAAGCTAAAGTTGAGGGGGCCTTTCAGGTAGAAACCTTAGAAACGGCTCGTTACTGTCTCTTCCAATGCTAAGAACCAAATACAGATAAAATGAATACTTGTGGAGTGCTTGTGATAATTTTAATGAAGTAGCGATTTAGACCTATTTAATACTAGGTGCTGCTGGATTTAGAACCTTCGCATAGCACGGCTTTGGCCATCTTCATCTTCAGGCAGGCTTGATATAGTAGATAGTACCAATGATGTAAAAAGTATAGATTCGTGATATGTTCGCAAAACAACTGAAAAAAGTGTTCCAAATGCATCGATAGCACACATATACATATTTCGGAAGAGCGAACATTTACCTTAACAAAGAGCCTACAACTGTATTCTCTTTGGCGGTTCGTTTTTGAGGCACGGGTGGCACATCTACCTTTTTATATACAAAATATCATTGGATAGTACCTATAAAAGGATACTATTATGTTGAATAAGAGAGCGCTGCTACTCGTTCTCTGTTGAATGTTTATCCCTTAATCACCTTATACGACACCCGCGGGAAGAGTACGGGTGGTGACATTTGCATACTAATTTGCCCTCACCACACAATGATATTCTGTATATATAAATCTAGATACGCCATCCGTGCCTCAAAACGAACCGCCGAAGAGAGTACAGTTTGTACTATTTGTTTAGGTAAATGTGTTCGAAATTCGAAATATGTGTATGTGTGCTGTCACTGCATTCGGAACACTTTTTTCGATTGTTTTGTGAGCGTATCACGAATCCATACTTTTTACATCACTGTCGCCACACGACAAAACAGAGATTATATATCCAATAACGTAATGTTATACATGAAAATACACATATTTTAGTCTTTATCGAACACGCGCCGCCATGTCTTAACCTTGTGTGGTATGAGAACAACAATGTTTAATAAGAATACCCGAAGCACGAATATGTTAACGTTTATTAAATCTTACGCATTAGCTATTTAATCATAGCCTTAATATAGTAACATATATTTCTAATTAAATCTAATTTATTTTTATACAATACACAAGAATGTGCTCTTATGTAGACTAATATTATAAAGTTGAAGAGTTTGTTTCGTTTGTTTGAACACGCTAATTTTTTTTCTCTCTTTATTTAGGATAACAAACAATTACACACAAGGTTATATGTAAGTCCTCTTAACTAAGTTTAGGGTCAATGTGCAACCAGCACCATTATCCATATTTTATTAATTTCAAATTTAGTTACTTCGGAAGTACACAAAAAGAGAAAAGCTGTTCTATATTACTGCAAAGGCACAAATGTAGACTGAATGTTAAACTACACTACAAGCTACACAGAGAGAGATGAAAGGGACATCATTATGGCTCCAACTGGATTAATTTTTGATACAAATTAATATTAATACTTGAACTGACATACAATTCGATACAGAAACAACTTTTCTAATCTCAGGAACTATTGGTCCGATTTTTAAAAATCTTTCAGTGTTATGTAGCTCCTTTATTGAGGAAGGCTATATATCATAAAAGGGTTTCAAAATCGGGGTATTTATTTCCTACTGAGAGCTTCGCTTTATACGGTGCTTAATCAGTTGAAGTTTCGCAAAGACATGCATGAAAGTACTGTTCCCCTTTAAAGTTCTAAAAAAAGTCCACACGGTAGCATTTCATTTAATGAGCTCATTGAAATTGTTTTGGGTTAGTTGCATCTTAGACGCTTCGCACTGTTAGAGGTGATTGTCATTGAGGTTTGCCTTTGTGACAGTGGGCTTGAAATCAATGATTTAAAAAGTAATAATCTCGCTTTCTTCAAATTTTCATAGTCCACTGCTGAAGAAGGGTCTTAGCCAGTTGCGTCAGATAATCCAAGCCTTCGGCTTTCCCCATGCAGTCTCCACCAGCGACCCTCGGCAAGTCGTCACGCCATTGGGCGGCAGACGTCCTTCTCTTACATAGACTGCCTCCACCTAAGTCTCCGCTCCGCTCTAACTAGTGTTGCCAGGTCCGATTTGTTTTAAATCGGGACACGAGACCAAATCGGGATTTGAGGTTGAGATCAGGACAGGTAACAAAAATGTGATGTGATGTGTGCAATGATGTAAAAAAGTATAGATTCGTGATATGCTCACAAAACAATCGAAAAAAGTGTTCCCAATGCAGTGACAGCACACATACACATATTTCGAATGAGCGTACATTTACCTAAACAAAAGAGTACAAACTGTACTCTCTTCGGCGGTTCGTTTTTGAGGCACGGATGGCGTATCTACATTTATATATACAGAACATTTTGAATTTGACACTGATGTAAGTAGTAATTATGTAGCGTAAATATATATGTTTCTAATGAAACATCTGAATTCGGGACACCTGGCAAGCTCTAACGGCCATCGATTCTCTTAATATTTGTAACAAAAATATGTCCCCATTTTGTACAGGTTTTATGGAAATATTTTCTGCGCAGTAAATTTAATACCGTCTCCGCGAGGATTAGATTGCTCGATCCTTATTCCATGAATCGCTAATCTGGTGAACTTATTGTTGACATTTCATTTATAGAGTGCCATGTTTGACGGTGCGATGTATTTTATCCTGGATGTTTCCTTGTGTTTGTGAGCTCGTGTATTGTAAATTGGTTCCTTATTACTGTATATGAATATGTAATTTACCTCGCAGCTTTGCTTGTGTCAGATTATTCAATATACTATACCTTAATTATGATCAGCCTATAACGTACTGTACAGGCTTTCCATCCCAGCATGTGATAGTTTCTTGACTCGTCAACCGAACGCACTAAACGATACGCCTTAATTCAGATAGTAAATGCTATGACAAAATCGTGTATCTATACTAACACTTTAACTTTTCTCCACGAAAACTAACGATGGTTAAGTATGATTTTGTAATAGGACACTTTGGAGTTATCTTTGATTTTATGTCTGCTCGTGTACTATGACAGAGAAACTTTGAGCACAGTTGAATTAGCACTAAGAAAGGTCTTCAGGTGCTAGGCTAAATCACAAATCCTAATGTGATTGCAGAAAGTGCCAATCTGCCGTTTAACGTAAAAAATAACCTTACTTAGCCACCTTTACTGAGTGTGACCATTTGTGCGGTAAAGTGCGTACTTTAAGATAATGCGACAGGTGGCAGCACCGGTCGTGTCGGGCAAAACGTTAATGGCGTGGACCTTTATTGGATTTCTCGGAACCCAACTCGAGGGCTTGCTGTAAACCTTTCCTGTTTTATTTGGTCCTTTGGCAGTGTATTATATAACGAGGATTGACATTGATATTTCAATGTCATTGTTTCTTTTTTTAATTCGATAGGAAACCAGGTGTTCAGCGCCTTCTCAGGTGCTTAGACCACACCGCATCCTGTCTTCATTCCAGTTAGAACTGTGACCACAACCAAAACCAAACCTTAGGCGTTGCAATTGGTCCAAAAAACATTTTTTTTTTCGTATACAAATGTGTGTGATTTTTTTTTTGTTTTTAACTTGTTCACATGTATGTCTTTTAAAAATTTAATTAATTATGCACATTTGGCTGTTTGTCATATTATGCGTGTTTATGTTTGATTTCCTTGTTAAAGTATTAGTATTCCTAATGAAACATTGACAATTATTGTTTGTGGAACAGTTATTTGCTAATGAATTTTGTGTGAAACATTAGAGAGCCGTGGTACCTTTTACCTACCTAGACGACTCAGTACCGAGTCCACCACCTAGTGAAATGGTACGCAAGCAAATGACAGATAACACTGACATCTGAATGAAAAGTGGACGATTTTACGGCTCTTTGTCACCCGTCGTCGCGTCCAATGATCGTTTATCTTCCGGCAGACGATGCAGTTGTCTTTGTCCGTCGCAATCGGATGTTGCGATTTAATCGATGAGCCCGTGTTTCGTTGAGCAGATGTTTGCATTTTACCAAGATGCTGGAGCCACGTTGAGTGCTCGGCGGAACTCGTAGCGGGGTGCTCTAAAAGGGGAGAGACTATTTTAACTTTTCTCGTTATTTTTAAACGTACGGTTCATTTTATTTATGGTAAAGGTTTCGTTTTTTTTTGCAAGATAGACATAATGTTTCAAATAATAATAATTTATTTCTGAAAAACACTTGGTTTGATTGGAGCCTCCATTTAAGGTAACAGTTCATGTGTTTGGTGACCGTTATTCCGTAGCTAAAAAGCAATTACTTTACAGTTTATTTATTTTAATTAAACCAACAATGCGTTAGTAAAAAGACATACAATGAATGAGTCTTTATAAAATTTTTATTTTGCTTTACATAGGTATAAAAAAACAGAATAAACCTAAGTTTGCCTAAAAAAAGTGCAGATAAGATACTTATTATTTTGAAAATTCTGCTTGTTTACTTTAAAATGGTATTAACTAAACACAATTGCATAAAAAGGCATTATTCAAAATTTCAATAATTTACAACCGTCCCCACTGAAAAGGATAAATGGTGATAGCAGTTTCAAAGGCACGATGTAATGGCAAAACTGTCTTCGAGGGGTGAAATTGGGAATACAGCATCGCTCGTTTGCCCCAGTGCCCGCGGGATCGGCTATTTTATCAGTGCATCGCGTATTCCGATTTCTCTGGGGGGCTGTTACGGGGCCGAAGGTGCAGAAGTGTCTAATGCGTTCTTCGCCTAGTTCACTCTAATGACTATGAGGTTTTGTTACCGCCATTTTGTTTTAATATACGCGTAATTGAATGGGTTTCGGAAATTTTCAATTCCAATCCGCATTGGGCACGCTATGCTGTTCGGGAAAGCCGAGTGTCCTGCAGTGGGCCGTTAAAGGCTGATGATGATATTTTAATGGTTATTTTGTGAAGATTACAGCACTTTATTAGCCCGTTATACTCCACTGCTGGTGAAGCTAACTTAAATTGATAGTTTTTCGCCTTAATCTTAATTAATTCTTAATTTGAATTGGAGAGTTCTTTGCCAATGTTTTGACACTAAGCCGCGTATTTCTGATGGCACCCGCGGGAAGAGGGTGGTCTAAATTTAAACTTAATCTACCGTTACCATACGACTTAATCGTGAAGATTTAATATAATTTTGCAGTACTTTAAGGACTTACATATATATAACCGGGAAATCAAGAATACAGAAATAAAAAGACCCATCCATCAAGTCATCAAAAGTTTTTCTTGTCATGGTGGTCATGTCAGTATTCTTATAGTTCATATATTAAAGTTATTATATTGTAATAATGTTTAAATAAAATTAAACGTTACGTAAGTAACAATTACATTTAAGAATCTTTTCCTGTCGTCTCTATGCATCTGTTTATAATTAATTGAATTCTTGCCTGGCCTTCCGTGTAAATTCTAAAAGTATTTTTTGCAACTCATGAATTCCTAATTAAGTTCAGAGTCTTTCCTGAATTTGTTTTGCTAATGGGTCATTTTGAGTATTTGGGAGCTAGCCAAGGCTCTGTGTTGGGGCCGATCGTAAATTGTAAATGCGAATATTGCCGACCGTGAAAGCGCTTGTTACAAAGAGCGGAATTGTGCATATTAGTGAACTTGTGGTCGCTCGTTAACGTGGCTGATTATTAGGTTAGAGTATGTTTTGTATTGAGAAATGTTTCTAATAGAATTGGATTTGCGTATTTAGCCTATATTAAGTTCTATGTCATGCATTGCACTTCTGTAGGTTAAAGCCTTCATTCATGCCGGCTTTCTGTACCAGATCGTACGCTTTGTTGATTTCAAACAATCAAGTACCTCAACACTGTTTAGCTTTATGCTTCCTGTTGGTATTTAGTATTTATTATCGATGACCAAATTATTTTCGAGATCTTAGTTTAATAAGTAAATTAATGCAACTTCAAATACTCTCGCGACGGCTCTCGTCGTCAGTCGGGAACGGTAGCTGCGTCCTTTCACAAACCACTTGACTTATCCGGCCATCTAAATGAAAGCCAATATTCGAAGTTCGATTTAGAGCGTCGGTGTCTAGTCAAGTCAAGTCAAGTCAAGTCGTGGCTCAAAGGTGTGGACTGTTGCCTTCCAATTGGTAGGGCGCAGGTTAAAGACTATACTTGCGCATGTATTTTGCACATTTACTGAGAAGACTGTTACTTTATTGTTTCTAAGAAAGACTGCCAATAAACTTTGTTAGTTGGTAAAGTTTTAGATATATATTTTCCGGTTCTGTGAATGATGAAACTACTATGATTTTGCGTATACTTTATTCGTTTATACTTTAAAAAACAATTTCTAGCTACTACCTAATAAACTTATGTATTCCTTTGCCAGCATTTACGATGATATTTCATGTGACTAGACACGCCGAATAGACTCATGTCTTTTCTTAATGTCTGTTCCTTATAATTAAGCTTTCCACTCTACTAAAGCTTTAGAATGCGTAGGTACTCGTATAGTGTTGCCATTAAAAAAAAGCAAACGTAATACAAATACAAAAAATATTTATAACGTAATATAAGAGCGTCGGTGGCTCAGTGGTGTGGACTGTCGCCTTCTACCGGCAGGGCTGAGGTTCAAATCCCGACACGTACCAATGTATTTTCGAATTTTCTAAAATATATGTACGTTATCCGACGCTCTTACGGTGAAGGAAAACATCGTGAGGAAACCTTCATGCACGCCTGCGAAGAGATTCAAAGGTTGTGCGTGGAGTCGTCCAATCCGCACTGGGCCCGCATGGACGACTAAGGCCTAATCACCCTATAAGGGTAGGCTCTTGCCCCTCGCTGGAGACGTTTAATGTGCTGATGATGATGAATGTAATATAATATTAGTAATATAATAGTAATGCATACCTAGACTAAAATAATAAGTATGTGTCCTTGTGATTTTGTGTAATGGACAATGCGGCATTGCAACTATCGATCCCTGATACTTGCGGTCAATGTCACGTCACCTTTGCTGACCGGGCCCAAGTTGGCAATTAAACATTTATCACTACATAGTTTAAAACAAAGTCGCTTCCTCTGTCCCTATGTATGCTTAAATCTTTTAAACTACGCAACGGATTTTGATGCAGTTATTTTTTTATAGATAGAGTGATTAAATAGTGGAGAAATACTGTAATTTATGAGGTTTCTTATGTGGTGTCGTAGATAAATAAATTTAACTTTTTCCGCTTCTACATAGAAAACGTAGGTGAACCCTACAAGATTTATCAAAATTATTAGTTCACAGTTTTTCGGTAGTGTATTTAGTATCAGCACCTGGGGCGGGCTGATAGTTCTTTAATTTTATAAATATAATACAGTTATTTTTGTTACATTAAATATTCACCGGTAGAAAATCTGCTGGTTGAATGTAGAAGTACCCTGAAAATCAATGGAGACTGCAGATTTTATACGTAGTTATTTTACTAGCTAGATACCGAAACAGTGCGATGAATACTAGTATACCTACTCCTTAGTAACGATTTGAATTAAAAAAAATACAAGATTCTTGTTAATAATAGCAAATAGACAGTAAAAAGTATCTTAATGACCATAAAGGAGGGTTCGTAAGTCCATAAGTCGGCATATGGTATTTATAGCGCAGTTTATCCCGGAGAGCCGTCGGTATTATCTTTAAGGATACGATTCATAAACTGCTTCGCTGGACGTTGTTATGTAAGATTGCTTTTATACCATAATCCTTTATTTTATATCTAACTTTTTGGAGCCAGTATTCGCTTTATTAGGGGCCCTTTAAGCTACTGTTTGGTTTATGTTGTTCGTAATACTATTTGAAATCATCATCATCATCATCAGCTCACTAGACGTCCCCACCGAGGGGCACGAGCCTACATAGAGCGTTCATTTTTTTTCCTCGAAAAAGTCTTTCTCGTTTTTCAATAGTTTTCCCAGAACTCCGCTTTCCTCATCCAGCTTTAACCAGCGACCTCTAGTAGAAATATGTTATTGTTGTATTTTGTAAAAAGTAATAAAACTTGTAGTAAATTTGATCTAAAAAGTACTTTATTAATTAAAAAAGTGTTTTTGAATAATAGTGCAGCTGAAATTGCATTTAGTAATGAATATTGTACGCCACTTCTTTGTATTGTACGTCAATAGGACATTCCGTTCCTATGGGGCTTGTCAAGTTTTTATTTATATATCAACCTTTGTTATTGATGAGTTATTATTTATACATCAACCTTTGTTTTTGTTGATATATAAAGCATATATTCAATGGTCTGCGTTTAGAAATATTTTATTGGCCTTTTTAGCAATAAGTACTAATTGGTCAGACATGAAAGCTTCAAATACGTAAAACGTCGCTCGCGGGGGAAAATGTATAAAACATAACATTATTTCTTAATTTCTTTAACTAACTTGTAATGATGTTATCTTATATTGCAAAGGAGGCGAAAAACATATACCAGTCAAATGTATATCTCTATATGTATAAAAATCTTATGTAAATTACGTCATTTTAGTGAATTTAAGCATTATGTTTAATTGTGCCGGCTGATGACATGTTATAAAAAATTATTTTATTTAACAAACTAACAATGTTAAAACACTATAACACGAACCTAAAACTAAAAACCTTAAAATATATTATAAATAAATAATATAATTAAAAGAACTCCCATTGGAAAAAAATATGTGATATTCGCGATTTTAAATATGTGCACCCCTCAGAACTTTTATTGAAAAGGCTCTCCAATCACCATTTTATCGCATGACCTAACTTTAGGGAAATTTAGTTTCTCGTGTATTAATTATATTAGTTATCGTCCTGGCAAATGGCTCGACATGTGACCTTTTGGAGTCCGTGGGCGTCAGTAGGTTTGGCTCAGTGCCGCGAGGTGAACGCCAAATGCCTTTCCAGCTTCCTCTTAATGTCCGAAACGACGCAGTTACAATGTTCTGCTTGTCTTTAAAATCAAGTTTGCATTAGCAATCTGAACTGTACTATTTTATTTTTATATCCTATATCTTAACGTAGGTACTTAAATTCTGGTCATATTATACAGCTCATTAAATAATAATCATGAAGCATATTATATTGACTTATAAGAGTTAATTTACATAAACTTATAATGAAGTTGAAAATTGGTAAAATCTTTTTTTTATAAGGAAGTAAAATACAGTCGACTCACGTTAATTTGAAACTTGAAAATATTACGAATTATCGAGTTACTTACGAGATTGATGGAGGGGCGTTGTCCCACAATGAATGAAATAACTTGAAAAGAAATAAATTTAAACATAAAATTATTCAATTAAGTCTTTCACTCTAGAACCGTCAATATTAAATTAAGACTAATTTGAATTTACCACCAGTTAGTTGAGAAGCCTCTACTAAGAAAAGCCCTATAAGAAATTCTGTAATTAATCTTTTAAATTGACCATGATTTAACATATAAATTGGTACTTAGTTCTACTTATCTAACAGCTTTCCAACCGCAAGTCAAAGGTTGTTCGCAAAGCATAACTATGGGTAGATTGGGCAGTACCCACCACACTAGTTTATCAGTATTCACGACTCCTATACTAAGTAGTAGAGAGTCGGTGGCTCATTGGTGTGGGCTGATACTTTCCGATCTGGAGGGGGGTGCCTGTAGTTTTACTAGCTACAGTACTCTCATCATAGCGTCGGTGGCTCAATGGTGTGGACTGTTGCCATCCTACCGGGAGGTCTGAGGTTCAAATCCCGCCAGCTATCAATGTGTTTTCTAATTTCCGAAATTAAATATACGTTATCCGACGCTCTTACGGTGAAGGAAAACATCGTGAGGAAACCTTCATGCACGCCTGCGAAGAGATTCAAAGGTTGTGCGTGAAGTCGTCCAATCCGCACTGGGCCCGCATGGACGACTAAGGCCTAATCACCCTATAAGGGTAGGCTCGTGCCCCTCGGTGGAGACGTTTAATGAGCTGATGATGATGATTATGAGTACTCTCATACCGAAACGGGTGCAAAACACTCGTATTTCACGGGACGATATCTAGCACTGCGGTGGCAGCTACCTAGACGACTCAGTACCGCGTCTACTAGTAAACATAAGAATTATAACAATACATGAATATAAAGTAAGTGCCCACAAATAGATTGCTTTTGAGAGGTTTCGCTGGTGTCGACACAAGATGCGACGCGCTTTGTCGTATTTATAGTAACTTGTACACGTCTGTGTGTGACAATTACCGCGGCGGCAACGTGTTTTAATATTAAACTATTGCTTGAAATAGGAAAAACATCGGTGCCCTCCGATCTGGGGGTCTAACAAGGCTGCTTTTAGCAATTCCTATTAGATTATATTACGATTCAAAATTGAAATCACAAAACAGCCTCTTTGCAAGAAATTCGGATTCAATTCATATTCGGCAATTCATTCATTTGACTGTTGCCTTCCTATTGGGAGGGCGCAGGTTCAAAGCTCGCCACGAACCATTGTATTTTCGAAATTATATGTACGTTTATCAGTCGCTCTTACGGTAAAGAAAACATCTAGAAGAAACCTGCGCACGCCTGTGAAGAGTTTTAAGGTTGTGCGTGAAGATGTCCAATCCGCACTGGGCCATACATGACTAGGCCTATGCACCCTTACGGGTAGGCTCGTGCCCTCAGTGGGGACGTTTAATGAGCTGATGATGATGTAGATTGCTTGAAACATTAACTGTGATGCGAGAACTTAACTCAGTAGAAGTTTTTCGTAGGGTTTTTTATTTATATTGTATTTACTTTTGTATATTTTGGTCATCTCAACTCGTCCGTTCAACGCGGATAAGTAGGTGTTTAAAATTATATACTAAGATTGTATACTGAGGGCTTAACGTGCACTCCGGAACACGGAATCATCATTCTTATCAACCAATCAGGTGATTAAGTCTGCAATGTCTTAACAAAATTGGGATCGCACGGTAACTCATCACTATGCGGTCTCCCTTGGGTTCCAAACACACGTGGGTTTCAGTCAAATATATTATCATAATTTATTCGCTTCGTAACGGTTGAATGGATAAATGTGGGCGTCATTAAACAATCCTGTCGCTTCTGCTTATCTCTACTCTTTGTCTTGGTAAAGTTGGCAGTTGCCTTGCCAGATGGCAGCACTTGTACATTTTTCGTAGCTTATTTATGCGCTCTCGATTGGTGCAAGTGTTACTTTATTAGAAAAGTTACGCGTCTGCTTTGATACTCGTAAAGTTGTCTTAGAAAATTGCGGCTTTAAACGGTCTGTACTTTCATTATAGTACAGTTGTAATTTTTGTGTGTTTACATTGTGGTAAATATTAAATACAAACATAACCTAAGTTAATTAAAAGTACAAGTAAATTTAATTATTTTTTTACTATATCGTAAATCCGTGTCATAAGGATTTCATTTTAATATTTTTACTGCAATATGCAGTAAAAATATTCAATCTGAAATCTGAAATCAAAACCTCAAGTGTTTAAAAAATGTGGACCTTGACCTCTTCTATAATTACTTCACACATTCTTCGTTACAAACATACAGCTATGTTAAACATATTTTCTACAGCACTATTTAACTTCCGTTTCTTTCCAAGGTCCTTGAGCGTTTGATTCATAATCAGTTAAGCCAATTCCTTTCCAAAAATAATCTCCTTAATCCTTTCCAATCCGGTTTCCGTGCTGGGCACAGCACAACCACTTCCTTGATCCACATTACGGAAGACATCAGGTCGGGCATGGAGGTTGGGAATCTGACTGTGCTAGCACTGCTTGATTTTAGCAATGCTTTCAACACAGTAGATTCTGATATTCTTCTCGTATATTGTGCTCTCTTAACGTATCTCCATCAGTAGTTCACTGGTTTCGTAGCTATCTCACTGGACGAAGACAGCGAATCTGTGTTGAGGATGCACTGTCTTCCTGGTGTGATGTCAGTGCTGGTGTTCCTCAAGGTGGAGTTTTATCTCCGTTACTATTTTCTATTTTCATCAATTCTATCTCAAGTAACCTTCTTTCTTCCTACCATCTTTATGCAGATGATTTGCAGATCTATGCACAGGCACCTCTTGAACATCTAGCAACAGCCGTACAGACGATCAACACTGACTTAGAACGTATATCTCAGTGGAGCTCCGACCATGGGCTTAAAGTGAACCCTAGCAAAACACAGTTGATTATGGTTGGTAGTTCTAGGATGACCTCTAAAATTAAATGGGAGACATTACCCGGAGTTGTTTTTGATGGAGCTGCTATACCCTTTAGTAAAACTGTTAAGGACTTGGGTATAATTATTGACAATAACTTATCCTGGGCTACCCAGGTAACAGAAGTAAGCCGCAAACTGTTCGCGTCTGCTGGTGCTCTAAGAAGGCTACGTAACTTTTTACCGATTTCAACTAAGACTGCGTTAGCGATGTCGCTTTTACTTCCTTTACTAGATTATGCTGACACCTGTTATCTCGACCTTAGTGAGGCCCTATTGGATAAGCTTGAGCGACTTCAGAACTTCTGCATCAGATTCATTTTTGGTCTGAGAAAATTTGATCACATTTCCGAATTTCGCAACAAACTCAAGTGGCTGCCAATTCGCCTCCGCCGGAATACTCATATACTGTCCATGCTTTACAATATTCTCTTTCGTCCTTCTGCTCCTTCTTACCTTAAGGACCGTTTCAGATTCCTTGGAGATGCACATTCACGCACTTTGCGGTCATCTGATAACCTCCAGCTTGAAACGCCAGTCCATTCCACAGGTTTTGCTGATAAATCTTTTTCAGTTCATGCAGTACGCTTGTGGAATGCATTGCCTGTTGAGATTCGACGGGCTCAGTCAATCGAGAGCTTTAAAAGTAAATTGAATAAGCACTTACTTGCTACTTATTCTTAGTTGCTTCAACTGCTTTTTTTTTATTATTATTTTTTATTATTATTATTATTTTTGTTGTTATATATGTACAATTTTTTTTTTTTATCTACTTTTCTTATGATATATGTTTATGTATAAAAACCTTTTATTCTGTATCTATTGCCCTTTGTTTTTATTTTATTCTTTTACCTATTCTCTTTTTATTCCAATATGAATTTGAATGTGTATTTATGTATATTTATTTAGGTTTTAAAGTATTTTTATTTTATTTTATAAGTAATTGCACCAAAATCCCCTTTTTAGTTTTTTCTTCTTTCTCCATCCTAAGGTTGCCTGGAAGAAATCGCCTTGCGCGATAAGGCCGCCCATTGTACTTATTAAGATTTAATTTTCTTTTCTCTGTATTTCGTTTTTAAAGTGCAATAAAGTATGTAATAAATAATAAATAACTTTGTACCTTAGAACAAAAATATTATTATAGCTTTTAAGCATTTCCAGAAAGCTTTTGATAACAAAATAGGTTAAACTGTGAAGTAAGGAACTAACGAAGTTAAAATAGAGAAAAAACAAACAGAGTTAGTGGCTCAAATAAAAAAAACGTGATACATCGTTAACAAACTGAAAAAGATTTCCTGTATCGCCGTAACGTGGTCGAATTGGGTTAGATTTGCGTAACTTTGTGAGGATGGGGCACGCACCCTAGCATGTCGGAATGGGGTTAGTACTGCGCAGGCTGCGCAGCTGCGGCAGTGAGCCCTCGCCGCCGACGCCCGACGCACGTGTCGTGCTCCTACACAACTATATATACATACACACCATATATCTAGTGACAGTGCAGTGAACCGGTGACATACACACTTCACGGTGAGTTCGCAACGGACGCTAGATGGCGCACGTCGTCTTGCAGTTGTAATTTTGTAAATCCATGTGCTGAAAAGTTTGGGGATTATGTAACTTGATATTTTATATAGAGGCTCGTCCGATGGTAAGTGACACCGTTGAAATTTGCAACACCGCGTAGGAATGCGTTCCGGCATTTTAATTAAGTATACGCTACGTTTTTGAGGACGCCAATTCTTACCGCTACAGATTTATGAAAGACACGAGTTACAGCTCAATGCTTTTGATTACGTTGTGAAGAAAAAGCCATATAAACGACATGCCACAAAATGTATTCGTATAATGTTCTTTACAAGTCAAAGCTATAAGACGCGTGCCGGCGCGTGTCTGCAAGGTTAGGTATGTCTGCATTGTACGCCTTCATTGCAACAAAACTTACTTTCAAAATCGTTAAATTGGATGTTGCAAATAATTTAGTTGCGTCTCACTATGATAGTCATATGTGTAAATACTATGATACGTACAATAATTATGTCTTTATAGGTGACGGTATTTGGAACATATAAACAAATTACAACAAATGATACTTTTCACCATTTTCATTGTGATGTTCACGTTTAAATTATATTTTAAATTGGTATGCAGTGTTAATTTATGATTGAAGTATTTACGTTTGCGCTCAATTAACGAAACGTAATATTTTTTCGTTTATTCTAATAGACTTTATTATACGGCACTTATATTTGATGATATTTGTACGCAGAGTTTAATTACTTTAATATAATTATAAAATAGTAGGCGACCCCAACCGATGGACGGATGATCTGGTTAAGGTGGGGGTAGCAGATGGATGTCAACTGCAAGGATCGGTCACGTGGAAATCATTAGGGGAGGCTTCGTTCAGCAGTGGATAATTGGGCTGTAATGATGATGATGAATTATAAAAATTATTTGAAGTATTACTCGGTTACGCTAAACACGTACAAGAATATGCATAAATACAAATATTTTTGGCTTTTACTGTACATTGCGATTGTTATAAGACATGTTTTTGACTCCTCTTGATTTGTTTCGTTTGTATGTTGTTATATGCTAAAACAATGTTGTTCCATGTTGTACATTTTAATCCTTTGTTGTCATGGTCATAATACTTTTCATTGCTCTCACTACAACCTATCGTGATTCATCAGTTGACACAGGCTCCCAGTATCTACCTAGAAAATCAAGTGCTTCGCCTTGCTTCTCTACGAAAACTTTATTTCTCCAAAAAAAGTATATTACTGTTAAACTTGATTATATAAGTACGTTTACACGGCGGACAGTGATTTATGTTTAATTTTCGTGCTTTTTGAATATAAATACCTACCTGCCCATATATTTTTTTTACAAAAATCTAGAATTAAATATGTACATAAAATATGGCGTAAGTTGATTTTAAGGTATATTATTCAGTGTTTCTTACGCGGACAGCTGCTGATGATAAATTACGCGATTTGTGAATATAATAACGACCACTAATTCAGGCCGCAGAAAGAAAACTGCCCATTTTTTCGTATAATAAAGATGGATGTATCAAACCATCACCTCTGATATAAAAAACCACCGTAATATTATTTTTTCTTTTATTTAGTGTTTTCTTACTTAAATCTTTTCTCGTCATTTATTACTATTTTTATTTAATATATCTTATTTGTGTTTGTGTGTTTTCTTTATTTACTCATCGTTTTCTTTATTAAAGTTTTAAATCGTTTTCAAAAGGATGTGTTAATCAACCCAATGATATTCTGTATATATAAAGGTAGATACGCCACCCGTGCCTCAAAAAACGAACCGCCGAAGAGAGTACAGTTTGTACTCTTTTGTTTAGGTAAATGTGTTCGAAATACGAAATTGTGTATGTGTGCTGTCACTGCATTCGGAACACTTTTTTCGATTGTTTTGTGAGCATATCACGAATCCATACTTTTTTACATCATTGAATCAACCTGGAATTTTTGTCTAATGCTATCAAGATGTGATGATAGTATGTTCCATGCGTTCTGGTTGCGGAACCAACAGTGGTCAAGTTCATATTTACATAATGGTTACGTAACCATTATGTCCTATACTGATTAAAAACAAAATGTTGGCAAGAATTCTGGGTGCTACAGAAGTACAAGATGCTACTCTAACCAAGTGTGTACGTACCTATATTGGTCTTAAAATTACTTTTGCGTAATAATCTAATTAATATCCTTTTGGGAATTGACTAACAATGACATTGTTGTAACTGATGCCTTTTTAAACATGCTACTAATACATTCTAATAATGTTCAGACTTGCGTAAATCTTTACGTTCAAACACAATTGAAGCCTTTTGGGTGTTGCGGGGTGAAAGGGTTGTATGCACTCGGGGTGAAAGGGAGATGAAATGGGGTTAATGGCACGACCGGGGGCACGTACGTAGGGGATTAGCAGGTAGGTGGGGAAACTGATTGACTGGCTTTTAAATGGATTATTAATGACCAGGGTCAGTGTTTATTCCACTAATTCACATATAGAGCTGGTGAATAATTTGTCATAACAGCTGGATTAGAAGTCATTTTCGTGAAATCAGTTGGATCTGTATTTTCGTTCCCCTTAGTTTTTAAATAGCATGTTTTATTAGTGCTACAGTACAATTCTCCGAGAAGTATGCAAAGTTTGGGCTGAGTTCTAAGACTCGTAAGTATCCAACCGTGTTATATACATACTAACGGTGAGTTGCACTGCAAATGTTCATTTATGAAAGAAAGAAAGAAAAAATATTTATTCAAATAAATCTGTTGCAGATACTTTTGAATCGTCAATTGTTATTATTGTTACGAATTGACGTATTTAAAATGTCATTAATATGGCGGCTAATATGTGACGTCAGTCCACAGACAATCCATAGAGTATGACATGCGAATTGTCAAATAGCAAAGAGTGTAGTATGTTCTAGATAATTCGCGAACTATGTAGAATGACGTCGACGCTTCGAGCTCAGCGCGGACGGTATATAAGGCGGGCCGACGGGTGCGCCGGGAGTCTTGTGTTCTACTCAAGAGCGAACGAAGAGCGAAATACCTGCGACTACAAGGAAGAAGCGAGTGATACAGCGATATCTAAGGGATCGTCGAGTGTGATATAACGTGTGAGGAGTTAACGTGTGATTATACGTGTGTGTGCGGAAAGTGTTGTGTTATAGTGTGCAGTGTTAATTACGGATTTTAGTGCGTGCGTTAATTGATTAATTAGTACGAGTGTAAGTGTATTAGTGTTGTGTGTGATTTAATATTGGTTAATTAATAAAGCGTTTACCGTGTTATTCTTCGTGTTTGGCAATAATTTATCCGGAACCCCCAGCTCGTAACATTATTATCATATTTTTTGTGACTCTACCAAAAGCGTTAGAAGAACCGAAGAAATTGAATTTATTGTTCGCGAAACTAAACTCGAGTATACCAGCCGGCCGATTATCTCGTTCGCAAAACGAAACATGTAGCACTCTTTAATTTTGTGTAATTGTTTATCTAGTTTACAATTAATTTACATTGTAAGCTTAATTGAAAGACTATCATGTCCTGATTGACAAGTCTGCTATAACACCGGGCTCGATCCCTTGGCGTTGAAAGAAAAAAATATAATAGCATTACACACATTTGCGTACGTGAACATGTCTGTTTGTATTGGTCTTAGTGTTTCTATATATTTAAATATGTATGTATTTATAAAAAAATATATATACTAAGTATGTTTATTGTTTGATACCCATACTACAGGCTTCACGTGTACTTGGGGCTAGATGGCGCTGTGTGGTTATTATTATGATTATTCTGTATTTATTTAAAAAAATATAATAGTATGTTTATATTTTGAAAATACTCGTACACTACAAGCTCTTCACGTTAATTGGGTTGGATGATGCTGTGTAAATATTTTTTATTCTATTTATTCATAGGTGCATATTAAACGCAATAATAATAAGTCATTTGAGGTCGTCGCGTGCAATAATGCACATGCGCCGCGCCCTGCTGCACTCACAACTCGTGTGCCCATTAATTGATAAATAGCCTTATAACAAGCTCTGCATACACAACTCTCTAGCAATTATAGACTTGCATTATATAGGAAATGCATAGTGAAATTGAACATGCTCGTATATGTAAAACTACATTATTTATATATTTACAGTTATTATTACAAGTACAGAAATTATTTAATGTACGAAGGCAAACTTAATTTCATGTGGAATTTCTACCAGCTAACTTTTAACATGCAGAAAGATACAAAACCGGCATATTCTGACGGAATTCCGTAGCCGTGGCTTTCTGCTAAAGTGCCACTTGCTCGATCGTGGACGGTATCAATAGGCTATTTAACCAAATTTTGGAAAGTTGCTTAATGTAATCCTTATGTCTAAATAAACAACTTTGCAATTTATTTTTTTTTTACCAACTATTAATGCTGTGAAAATACAATTTAAATTTAACACTTTTAAATGTCGCGCCATTTCCATTCATTCAAGCACGACTCCATGTTGATGACGTCACTTCGATAGTTCATAGATAATGAAGAGAAATCTCTATATTTGGTCTTTCGTTGTTATTTATTTTGATGTCAACCGTCTTGTCTTGTCGAAATAGTGGTCGAACTTAAAACAAAAAGTCACACGTGCTATTCTATTATATTACTATTGTAAAAATGAGTAATTATCAGTGGTGCGCTGTACATCAATGCAAAAATAATAATGAAATGGCACCGGAAAAGTTATGAATTCAAGTGCCGATTGACATTAATATGAGAAGTACTTGAACTTTTGTGAAGAACTTTGACGTAAGTGTTAAAAATTTAGTAATATGTTGGATATATGGTTATACTAGTTTTAAGAATGTATGGAGTAAAATCTGTACACGAGATTTGGTGTTTATATTGAATGAACGTCACAACATGGCGGTCAAAGTTTTGCGCTTAAAATGCAGATTATAAAATTGTAAATCTTTGGTGTGGATTTAAAAATTATTTATATAATTTTATGGACTAAATCAAACATTTTCTGATTGCTTATTACGTAAGCTAACTAAATAGTACATTATATTTTTTTCCTGAATGGAGTAAAATACCCTATTGTTAATTTTGAAATCGAAACAGTCTGAGATTACAGTCTCCAAATATGATACGGCTACGAACGTTGCGCTACGGAATTTCTTAGCCCTTGCATTCTCCTACTGTGCTACGTTACTTGATGTTGAGCGGTATCGGTTTATTTCAAAATACGAAACGGTACTATTTTAAAATTAATTGAGTACATAAATAACACTTTAACTAAAATATATTACACCCTAAACACTTTTTAAAATTATAGTCTCCAAACATCATGATGTACCCGGTGTAACGGAATTTCGTAGGACTTGCATTCTGCTACGGTGTTACATTGCTTGGTCGTGAGCGGTAAATAGTACTGTGAATATGGCTGCAATCTTTAACCCTTTGACGCAATGACGCCTTAAGGCGCCAGACACAATAGATATTTCTATTGTGTTGGATTCCCGGCGTTCAATAGGTTAAGTATGTTGTTTTGAATATTGTTGGATACTAGTGTAAATTTGAGCATTTATATTTCGGGTTAATTTACATAGTAATACCATACGAAAATGTGTTTTTTTTCTACAAAAATGACTCAATACAAGTATAAATATATTTGGTAAAAACCAATGATATGTGACGCTTCATATAGTTATTTATATATTACAAGCAAACCCAGCGAACTCCGTTTCGCCACCAGATGGCTTCGTTTTATGTAACATTTCGTTTGGTGATCAAAAGATGCCATCTACTTAATATATTGGTTTGTAGTACATGCTATGTATCAGAGATGTTGCTGTATATGAAAAAGATATTCCCGCTTTTCTGTTGAAATTTTCCGAAGTTTGCTATAAACCTCATGGAGCACCTTTCCAACGAATGCAAAACCGTGGAAATCGGTTCGTGCGTTCTGGAGTTATAGCGTCAGGAAGGAAAACCCGACTTATTTTTATATAGTAGATAATTACGAAACATTATATTTTATAATTACGACTTAAAAGTAAAGATTTCAATCAAACTGAATCAAAGTAGCATTAATTTTATTTTTTACAAATAATAAAAATACATGTAGATATTTCTGACTTGAAACAGATATCCAACTGCAACACCGAAAGTTTTGTGCAAATAAATTATTATTATCGATGTATATATTCCTTGTAGATTTATATTATATCATAGTTATTAACTTAAGTATAGCCAAACAATGGATGGATGACTTCCCATCTCGATGACGCAAGTCATTGCCTTTAACGTTATTAATTGCGCCGACAATGACTCGAGGGTTATCGCTTGTCGAGCCAGCAATTCTGATGGCTTTTGCCATTTTATTTGACTTAAACTCAGTTTGCATTATTTAGTTAAGTTTGAGTAGTTACTATGCAACGTCTTTATTTTGTTTTTCAGAAATGTTTACTAAAATACGTCTTAGATGGTGAGCTACTTACCATAATATGGGGAACTTCCACTAGCTTTAGCGTTGTTATAAAAAAAGGATAAAGTGTCGGTAAGACATAAGCGCACATTGAACTTATTCATTTAAAAATAAATGTTTACTGACATTCATACAGCCCCATCTAGTCCCTTTTTAAGCAAGAGGATTGTTTTTTGTTAACACTTACATACGTATTATTATACACAGAAAACGCTCAGACCACTACAAAGAGAAATTTTCATGTATCTGTGTGCGTCATCATACTATTCATTTATATATATGTTCAAAATTATCTGTATATGTGAGTGCCTCGTAATTTTCCATTTAGCATTATTGCTGGACTTTAGTCTTCGCTATAAGATAATCCGCTGAGATAATAAATATGACTCACTAAATAATTGACTGGATTTAGTATGTTTAGAAGACCATACATTCCGCAAACCCATGCAATGGTAATGTGAAGGATGGTAGTACCTAAGCTGTGTGTTTATTTACACTTGGCTGTATTCCGATCGCTCCAGTCTCTAGAGAGCACTTGAACAAAATTATGGCAATGAAGTTTCGTAACTGCTTTAAAGCACGTACGCCATATGCAAGTTGCTCTGTGCACTGCGTCGGAGCTAAACTTTGTGTTTGTACTTAAGTTTCACAACTTTCTTTTACTAATAACTGTAAAAGAACTAAGTCGCAAAATTTTACATGACGTATCTTTTTACTAACAATATATTGCATTTTAATTGTTTTGTTCATTATAAACTGTTCTTATAGGTTTGGTAGAAATCTGTTTTTTTTATGTTACGAAATGAACAGGAGAGTCATGACGCTCACCTGATGGTAAGTGATAGGCCTTACCATGACAGCGGCATTGGATGAGACTAACAATTGATCGATAGTGATTATTATCTATCAATGCCCCACTGCGCCCGTCACCAGAGGCAACAGATGTTAGGTCTCTTATACCCAGTAATTTTACTAACAGTACCCTTATCCTGAAACAAAAAAATAAAAACACTTCTATTTCACGGGACGATATCTGGCACTGCAGTGGTACCTATCTAGACGGCTCAAGACCGGTGTTTATAAGCGATGGCATCATCAGGTGGTCCGGCTGCTCATTAGCATGCAATTAAAAATGTGGAATATACTTAAAATTTATGCCCTTCATAAAATACCCATTAAGATATTGATGTTTTGAAAACTCATGCAATGATCAAAATCGATAATCTCAACGATTACTCATATAATCACATCGGCCATGAGTTATGATATGACGACAGTAAATAACTTTACGTTTCTGTTCCAGGTAAGCAGTCGAGCGGCTACCGTAAGATTTTAAAACTCCCCGTAGTAACATTATTCTATTTGCGTCGGCTTTTAATCTCGAGGAATAACTGGAGTTTTTCTCTGGTAAGGGCAAGTTGGAAAGTACGCGGTGCCACGGCTACGAGTTAGGAAGTTCGTAGCGACCCGTAGCGCTGGTGCTACGAACTACGTAGTAAGTTTGTCACGGCAAAGTTGTGTGTAGACTGTTTCTTTTTAATATTTTATGTTTCAACTGCTTTCAGTTCGTGGGTTAAAGGGACGTAATTTTTAAAGTTTTTGATAGTAATTTTGTAGGTATAACCTAGTTGTAAGAAATAACTGGTAAAATCTACATATCCAATATGTTGTGAGTCCTGTTTTGAATAACATGTGCATATACAATAAAAATCGTCCTATTAACTCTATTCTTAAAACAATCGCCGTTTTATTTAAATTAAGCTCAAATAATGGAGACTTTAAAACGCTTTACTACAGCCGGTCTACGAAAATTTTGTTACCATGATAGAAAGAAGAAAGAAAAAACTTTATTCAATAAATCTGTTACAGATAATTTTGAATCGTCAATTGTTATTATTATTATATTTTTAATGTCTCTACCACCGGTTCGGAATAAGTAGGATCTTCGAGAAGAGCCGGCAAGAAACTCGAGTTACTCTTTAAACTTTTTATATCAGTGGTTACATTATATATAGGATATAGAGCGCTTATTCTAAATCTATGGTGGTTACAGAGTTTTGTCATTTACCTACCCATAACTTTACAATAATTTATTACAAAGATTTTGTAACTGGAACACTAAGTGCAAGACCACACATCTTTATCCGATAAATATTCATATATTGTATAGTACCTTTTTTCATGAGGGTTTATTTAATGTTTAATTTAAACTGGTGAAAGGGCAATTCTGCAAGGTTTTGTGGTATTTTGATAAAAAATAATTCTATATTAAAAGCCAAAAGTATTTTTGGCTGGCAAAGCTAAAAAGTACAATTAATCTGAAATTTCAAGTCGACTTCAAATTGTATCTCAAGACGTCTAATAGTTTCACGTGGTCGTAACTTTAAAGTAGAAGTCGCGAGTCGTACTCACGAGGTAAGCGGTCGTTTGGAACACTTAAAAACGTATTAAGGTAAACGCCTGGTGAGTGCCGAGGCAAGATGTTAGACGGGGTGAACTCTGGGGGGACAACCAGGGCGAAAACTGCAGTGATATCGTTTGCGGTAACGTGATCGAAAATTGACCTAAAACGCGTGCGTGGTGCGGGATTGAAAGAGCAAAAACCGGGACGTGTGTCCTTACCTAAGACACGCTAAGAAGAAGAAAAAGAATCTGGACATATTCTGTGGCCCATCGTTGCAAATTGCTGTACATTGAACCAGTCCCTATTCGCGGAGTACGTGCCGCTTGGGTCGCTTTTGTTTTTTTTCTGATGGAAAATGGCACTGAAATGCGTTGCCGGCCTAAATCTACAACAAATGCCGATGCCTTTTAATCTTAGAGAGAGTCTAATACGTTAAATCATAAGCCGCGGTTCCAGTCTTACTCTGGGACGTCCTTAGACTAGTTCCATAAACTTCTTGAGGCCGAAAGCCATCTGCGCTTGCCATTTTGCCGGGAAACTGTTACTGTCAGCTGTCTAACAGTGTAAAGTTCACCCGAAAATAATTCGTTACGAATACGACTAGAAACTGTGGAAGGTTGAATATTTTTTAATATAATTGTATACTAAACAAACAATTAGGTACGAATTGGGACTCGACAATTAAATTTTTGCTTTAATTATTTCAAGTTTTTTAAAAAGTTATTGAATAAATTAAAAAATATATATCTATAGACATATTTTTAACGGGGAAAAGTCAT
Organism: Leucinodes orbonalis; assembly: GCA_019425675.1. Lineage (NCBI taxonomy): Eukaryota > Metazoa > Arthropoda > Insecta > Lepidoptera > Crambidae > Leucinodes > Leucinodes orbonalis. The sequence continues at coordinate 123,969 of PQWD01006508.1, read as the reverse complement.
TTTCAAATAATAAATCTGTATATGGTGCCTAAGTATATAATAATAATTTCGATATTATGTTACCTGATACGGAACACTTCATGGGCTAGTCCGATCCGGACTTGGCCGCTTCTTTTATCAAATAAAAGATCGAGGCAGAGTTCAAACATATATAAAATTTTTAGCAGCATTCAAGATAAGCGTTCGTGGCTACCCATATAAATACAAACTAGTCGGCGCCCACCTTTGCTATAAATCATCCCGGCCTGACGTTCCTTGGGACATTCGGGCTCGGGATTTGGCGGGAAAGGTCCGCGTGGACGTAACGCAAGGCCAGCCGCTGCAAGGGTTGCCATCTTTTTTGATAATATAAATAGTATTTTATTCCAAAACATTGAAACCTTCGAAATAATTTTACAAATTTATTTTAGTCATTATTTTCATTGCCGGTTCTCATTAACCCTTAGATTTGTCTAACAAGGCTTTACCATTTATAAAATAAGAAAATATTTCTGTTTCTGATCGATTCCATGAAAATGTATTTTTTTTTGTAAAATATTATTTTTATTTGACATAGTATATAAATATAACTCTATCCCTCCTCCTACCCATTGCAGTACCGTGCTTAACTTAGGTCTCCCCCATTCTTCGACATATGTCCTGGTCTTTTTATTCAGTCTCCAACCTTTCGCAAAATCGTCCGACATATAGTACAATAAGCTGAAATATACTTAGATAGTATTTAATATACCTAGTACAAATGGTAACCCTAACCACAATAAGCATAAAGAGAATTTATGGCAGCAACAATTCAACGTCTGGAAACGAAACGGTTGCACATACAGAATATAAACAATTTTTAAAAAATAAAGTGCTTTATTGTGACCGGATAGGGGAATTCCAAATGTACATTTTCTCTAAAAAAAAAAGAAATAAATAATTCCACGCGTCAGAGGGCACGTTGATCCCTCTTTCCTGACTGCTAATATGGCGGCAACATATAATCACGTCAAAGTCTGTGGTGGTTTAAAATATTTTAAGTTAGATTTATTAAACTTGGTACGCAGACAGATATTTTTAGATTCAAAAGAATGAAACAAAATAAATAATGGTAATCTAGTTTAAGAGCATAAATAAATATCCACTGACATTGACACAGCGTCATAATGCACACACACACACACGCACGCACACACGCACACGCGCACACGCACACATACACATATATAATACCCAGACCATTTGAAACAGACATGTTCATGCTCACAAATGTTTGTACTGCCCGGGGATCGAACACAGAACCCTTGGTGTAGCTGCCGACGTCTCAACCGCTGCACCAAATAGGTCGTCAGACATACAAACACAGACAGCATGATCTAAATAATTAATAATTTGTTTTAAGTGTGATCGATCTTCTATTTGATTAACGATTGAATTCAATAAGTACTTTTAGTTTTTAAAGAATAAAACACATGTTTGTACATACTTGAGTTTGTATTTATTAAATGCACATATATTGTTGGTTTGGTAAATAAGCAAATATCCTTATGGGGTTTTGGGTTCCATTTACACCTACAGGGTACCATATTGAACCCTCCCGGCTCGGTCAAGTTTGCTCCGGGTTTTCCGGACACGTTAACGGTAACCCGGGATAAGATTTGGCGATTACGCTAGTCACCAATGATAATAAAATTACCCGGGTCGTAAGGGCTGGAATTTCCTTCCTTGTTTTTACGGGAAAGAGTTTCCGAGTTACAGATAAAGAAGTGGTAACGTCAATTCTCGTACATTTGGGATAATTTATGACTTACAACACTTTAAAAGAAATGGGTCTTGAAATGCGGATTTGATATGGGTCGGTTTTACTTTTTTTTTTGTTTAATGCCTTATTTGACCACTTACACTTACACATTAGGCTCGCGCGCTCGGGTTATGGCTTAATCTCCCCAGACGTGTATGAGAAGGCCTGTGCTATTCAATGGAACGTTTAGGCTGGTATTGATAAATATTTGGTTTCGTGTTAGTGAATGCTCATGGCGTAAATATATTCAAAACTTGTTCACAAAATTGACAATATTCTCAAATATATACAGAAGGAAAATAAGTTAGGAATTCAACATTTGTTAAATAACGTAAACAAAATTTCTATTCATTGGCGACACTTCGCATAACGCCTTCTGTGCCCCCAAAAATGATATGTGAATAAATAAATCACATTGTGTTAGGATGAAAAGGATATTTGTTATAAGGACATTCAACCCGCGTTAAAGACGGTTGAATGGCCTTATAACAAATATGGGTATCTAAAATTATTACTTACTAAGATCAGAAACTAAAAATTCGACGGTGGCGCATATTAATGGAGAATTTGTATACAAATATTTACTCCGGGAACAAGCTTATTTTAAAATCCATTGATTAGAATAATTATATGATACAACAGCCTTCTGTGATGACTGTACTTTATATTGTCCATTAAAATATTCGATAAAGCATTTCTCATTAAGCAAATATTTACATATTAAAATATTGAGGTACGTTTGTTTACGTTGGATCTGTTTGAGGAGCCTTTGTGAGCTTACAAGGTATTATTAGGAATATAATTATAAATATTCGAAAGTATATTGCTTTGTATACTTAGTACAATAGGTGTTTTGTGTTTGTTTCGGATTGTTAAGGAAACAACAGAATAAATTGTAACTTGAATTTACTCTTATGAGTTTGGATAATTAAGGACATTAGTATTGAACTAAGGTGCGGCGATTCACGGTGGTGGTAAGAGCAGACGCTAGGCCGGCGCGTCCGTACGTCACTGGTGCGCCCATCCGTCACATTAGTGCTGTGCGCAGAAAGTATAGGAAACCTAATTTATTACTTATAAACGTTAAAAATAGCGCAATTCAAACTTTTTTTGCAACGCTTGATTATCAGATGAATGTTCGAAAAGTATTATATCGTGTTGAGTCTCTCCGTATATGGTTGGATAGGCACTTCCCCACTCTGAGGTGCTATTTCAGGTTGTAGTCGTTAACTCTTAGGCTGCGAGCCAACTGCGCACACCACTTGCCTGCTGAAGATGTAAATACCATCAACGGCCAACAGCGGTAGTCAGTAAGAAAAATAAACCTAGCCTTTACTAGGTGGTAGACTCGATACTAAGTCGTCTGGGTTGGTACCACCACAGTGCCAGATATCGACCAATGAAACAGGAGTGTTATGCACTTTTGTGTTACGGGTTGAGGGCACTGTAGCTAGTGATTACCGGGTATCAGAGACCTAACATATGTTGTCTCGGGTGACGGGCGCAGTGCGGCATTGATGGAGAATAATAATGGTCTATCGGTTCTTGTTGTTGGTCTCCTTCAATGCCGCTGTCATGGTAAGGCATATCACTTACCATGAGGTGAGCGTCCTGACCGTTCTGTATACTTATAAGAAAAAATAATTGCCCGGTTGGTGTCAGGCGTAATCTATGTTAGGTCCGTTCGAAGCTATCTTTCTTATCGATAGTTGATATCAAAGGAAGAATGCTAACGTGGATTGACACGGGTGGGCAGCCATCCGTGAGGCTTAGGGTCTGCCTAGTTTGCCGGTGCCTTTGTATTTCTTTTAGAGCTTATAATGTCGTCCGTATTGATCTTTTACGTGGGGTGCGATTACGAGATTTTGTAGATACAATTGTGTTCTGTTTTCGCGATTCGCACGCGTTTAATATAACACAAAGTGCAATTATTCGTGATTTAATCATCATCATCAGCTCATTAAAAGTCCCCACCGAGGCACGAGCCTACCCGTATAGGTATTGGCCTAGTCGTCCACGCGGGCCCAGTGCGGATTGGACGACTTCACACACAACCTTCGAATCTCTTCGCAGGTGTGCATGAAGGTTTCCTCACGATGTTTTCCTTCACCGTAAGAGCGTCAGATAACGTACATATATTCTCGAAAATTCGAAAACACATTGGTACGTGTCGGGATTTGAACCTCAGCCCTCCCGGTAGGAAGGCGACAGTCCACACCATTGAGCCACCGACGCTCTATCGTCTATCGTCATTTAATAGTTTTTTATTAAAATTATATACAATGCAATTATCGTGGTCATGGACATTCTCTGAATCACATCATCAGCTCATTAAACGTCCCCACCGAGGGCACGAGCCTACCCGTATTAGTGATTAGGCCTTAGTCGTCCACGCGGGCCCAGTGCGGATTGGACGACTTCACACACAACCTTCGAATCTCTTCGCAGGCGTGCATGAAGTCCTCACGATGTTTTCCTTCACCGTAAGAGCGTCGGATAACGTACATATATTTTCGAAAATTCGAAAATACATTGGTACGTGTCGGGATTTGAACCTCAGCCCTCCCGGTAGGAAGGCGACAGTCCACACCACTGAGCCACCGACGCTCTCTGAATATTGTTATTTATTTAAATACCTATATATCTTTTCTCTATAATTGGAATTTTATCCTTGTACTGATCAACTTTCGCATTAAAACATTAACACATTCGGAGATATAAACTATCACAATGTAGTATAAATACTAATAACGTTTTCAATAAATATAACATTTTTAAATCCATTTTACCTTTTTATGTTATTACAAATTAGCAACTACATTAACAAGTTGTGAATACGTCACACAACGAGCTGAAGAAAAAAAAGCCGGTTGCACGTTCTAAAGCGCAGGTTGGGAAATCTCATTCTTTACTTTAGGCGTCGTTTTTCAGTTTCATCATAAGTTTGCACGTGTTCTCCAGTTAACCTCGTGTTACACGTGCTCCGTTATGTAGATTTCGAAAGAATATCACGTTACTTTATTGTTTTTGCCGCAAACCGACGTTGTCATTGTATAAAAACCTACACGTGTTTAAGTCGAACGATCACTTATGTTATCATATATTTTGCTGCTAATAAAACCACTTTTCTTTTCGTAGAACATTATCTTCCTTAATTCATACTTACGAGTATGTAAGTATGAATTAGGGTCATCATCAGCTCACTAACCCTGCCCATATTATATGTACGTTATTCGATGCTCATACGGTGAGAAAAAAACATCGCGAGAAAACCTGCGCACGCCTGCGAAGAGATTCTAAAGTGAAACCATGAACACTAGCGAATAATATCCCATTCACAATATTTCCTTTCTCTTTTAAAAAACTACTTAACTCTTTCGGAGTAACAAGTATCCATGGGCGATGTTACTATCAGATGAGGCTCGTTTGGCGACTTACATTAGTATTGTGTTCACGCACAACCTTTAATTTCATCGCAGGCGTGGGCAGGTTTCCTCAAGATGAAAACATCTTGATATTATTCTTTTTTTTTTGCATTTTCCCACCCTTGCTGGGTTTTGAGGATGAATGAGACTTTAATTATTATTAGGGCTGAAATTTATGTGTTCACTCTTTGTAACAAATAAAAATTATACAAACAATATTTTCGAATATTTAATATACGTATCCATATAAATCATAACTCAGTATTTCCGTTTATAATTTGACAAATTGCTTCTGCCAGTTATAAACCTGTTAATTGCCGGCAGATTGGTCTGGCTGATATTTAACCCTAAAATGCCAACTATACAGGTATTGATATGCCCTGCATGAACCGATTGCAAAGGGAGCGTTATGTGCTGACGTAAAATTAGTGCGTGGGTCGGTCCGTCCGTCGGGGGGTGGATGTGGAATATTTATTAGATCGCGAATACATGACGACGGTACGACTCCGGACTTCGACGGACTTTCGAAGGGAATGTACGCTATTCAATCTGTCATATTGTTTGAGTCAACTGGTTCCAATTTAACTTCTTTTTGAATCAGCCGGTAGATAACAACCCTCCGAACCGGTGGTAGATTAGTTAAAAATGACATCTTTTTTGACAAAACAAATGAATCTTTTCAGGAATTATTTGAGTTTTTTAGATTAAGCGCGGTAAATTATAAAAGCTTAGTATTTTCCTCCCGACGTTTTGGTTATACACATTTTTGGTTACATATTGTACATATAAAACACCCAGACCAATACAAACAGACATGTTTATGCACACAAATGTTTGGACTATCCGGGGATCGAACCCTTGGTGTAGTAACCGAGTCTCAACCGCTACACCCACAGATTTCCTTGAGATGTGTGATGTGGCTACACCAAATGGGTCGTCAAACAAGCCTTGCAGTTAAAAAGGCCGAAAACGTGATGAAACGAGATGCGCGCGAGTTCAGCACTTCCCGTGATCACCACGCATTGAAAAACACTTTAAATGGTTGCCCTGCTACGAACTTGCAACTGACTAAAAGTCCACGTATAGAAATTATGTCGCTAAAAGTTAACTGTTGAGGCCATAAAACTACAAACCCTCGGCACCTTACGTGCTCGAATGCAATTTGTGTCGGGAGTCGTATTCCCTTGCAACTGCACTTAAATGATAATGTTCGTAGTTCGATAAACTTTGGCTTCTTGGACACAGCTTTTTACGATTTTGTGTATTCCAAGAACTTCTTAACAAGTTGGCATGAAATAAGAAAATTGTTTCTTTTTTTACCTATTGCCAAGAATCCAGGCAATAGAAAATTTCTTGTTTCTGACGCCTTAAGTTATATAATTTAAGATATATTTGTAGTGTGTATTTTCTTTTTATGATTTTACGTACACCTATTTATCTCTGTACAAAGGTTGCCTCCTGGAATAGATTTCCATGTGTAATGAAGCCCGATGTTCTTCTTTATTTATGTATAGATCAATTTCTATACGTTGAGTGATTGCGTTTATCCGACGCTTTTTCGGTAAAAGAAAACTTTGTGAGGAAACCTGCGCACGCCTGCGAAGAGATTCAAAGGCTGTGCGTGAATTCGACCAAACCGCACTGGGCCCACGTGGACGACTACGGCCTATACACCTTTACGGGTGTATAGGCCGTAGTTCTTTGTTCTTGGCGGGCGACGTAATCAGCTGACGGTGATGGTGGTTAATGGGGCATACTATACATCAAAAGAAACTTTTGAATCTAAGAATGTATTTATTGACACGTACGCGTATCATCATCATCAGCTCATTAAACGTCCCCACCGAGACCATAGGGTGATTGGGCCTTAGTCGTCCACGCGGGCTCAGTGCGGATTGGACGACTTCACACACAACCTTCGAATCTCTTCGCAGGCATGCATGAAGGTTTCCTCACGATGTTTTCCTTCACCGTAAGAGCGTCGGATAACGTACATATATTTTTCGAAAATTCAAAAATACATCGATACGTGTCGGGATTTGAACCTCAGCCCTCCCGGTAGGAAGGCGACAGTCCACACCACTGAGCCACCGACGCTCTACGTACGCGTATGAGTCAATTAAATTCCAATTAAGCCAACTGCGTGGACAGTGACCTTACCCATCGCCCTTGGGCCCTCGCTACGGCACCGTGTAATGTATGCATAATTAATGTTGTATTCAATCCGTTTTAATTGTCCCTTGAAACAAACATAATTGGATACCGGCGAAAGTTTATACGCTGGACGAAGGGTTGAAATTTCAAAGTGTTGTATGTATAGATAGTATTAAATAAAAATAAATAAATAAAGCTCACGCCTAGGTCCCAGAGAGGTAGGCAGAGATGATGGAACGCCACTTTGCGCGGTTCTGACATACTTCCGTAGCTTCATTCACATCCATCAATCTTTTCATACAAGCTCTTTTATTCCTTTTACTTGGGACCCCAGCCTTCTTTTTTTCCTATCCTTCTTAAGGACTTGACCGATTTGGTCAAGGTAAGTCCTTCTGGGTCGTCCCCTGCTCGTGTATCCTTCCACATTCGCACAATGAAACTGCTTTGCTATTCTCCTTTCACTCACGCGCTCCAAGTGTCCATACCATCCTAACATACCTCTTTCTACTTTTGACACTACATCATCGTGGTCTGAAAACCACACTTTTCTCTAATAAGCATTCCTAATCCTGTCACACTGTTTCACCTATTACCCATAGTTTAGTATATTTATCTTATCTGTGCCATAGTTTATTTTCCCGCAGTAATATATAACATAAAAGGTGTAAATACAGGGCAGGCGGCGGAAATATGCTTCTGTTGTTTTTGTTGCCTAAGCATTGAGTTAAGACCTAAGGTTGAGACCTCTGTTTAGTTATTTAGCTAAGACATTACAGGCTGTTATTCTAAAAAGATGTTCCGTGCTTCGGAGGAGGCGGTACTTAGATTTGTAGTTAACACCTACCCCCCCTATTAAACCTATCGCAGTCCACTGCTGGACATAGGTATCCCCCATTTTGCGCCAGATATCCCGGTCCTCCGCTTTTCTTATCCAGCCTCGACAGCAGCAACTTTTCGCAAGTCGTCGGTCCATCGGTCCGGGCGTCCTACGCTACGCTTGCCAAGTCGCGGTCTCCACTCTAGAACTCGTCTGCTCCAACGGCCATCGGTTCTGCGACATACGTGACCAGCCCACTGCCACACCTAACACCTACCACTCCGCATCAACCCGCGTGATGGGTTACACCTCGACCTCCACATAGCTACGCAATGCGGTAAGGCCTACGTCCTCCATTGGTGTATTAGGCTTATAATGATGATGATGAGACGGAAGTTGTTAGATTTATTTGATGTTAGTGTATAAGTTCAAAGTTACATGGACCATTTTGTCTCTCTCGAGTAAACTACTAAATGCCTTGCTCGCGGTTGGTAAGTGATCCCAGTATTGTTTTTTTACTGCCAAGGTGCCGAATGAATAAACCAAAATTTACGAACGTACATATTTGATGTGGTTCTAGAAAAGCATCGGTCCTACATTTAGTCGTATAAAGCAGGGTCACTTGTATATTCCTACATATGTGAGGGTCACCAATTACCCGCCGCCCCCTGTTTGCCATCAAGTGATAAATAGTGAGCTAATGGGAACTGCGATAAGTCACGTCAGTCGCAGCTGAGCACTGGCCTACTCTACACTTACTTAGAATTGTAATCAATACGTAGTCTCATGTTAGTTGTAGGCTACTTCGCCGCAATAAACCAAATATATAATAATTCTCGGAGTATGACTTTATGATCATCAGCCTATGACAGCCCACTGCAGGGCACAGGCCTTCCCGCGCAGATAGCCGCCATCTCTTAAAACAATATTACTGTAATGATACATCAGCATTTTTGTACCTGAAAAGGCAAAGTAACATTATTATATTGTTTTAAGAGGTGGCGGTAAACCTACAGATCAAACAAACAAAAATAATATTATCATTAATGGGACAACACAAATCCCACTGTTGATGTTACGAATTGCGATTGAAATTGATGAAAAATTTATGATCCATAAACATAATTTTAATTTTAAATTAACCTTTAAGCGCCAATGACTTCAAAGGTGTCACAAACAATTGATGTTCTGTTGTGTCTGGATTCCTCGCGTTCGATTGCTTAAAAAGTAAACATTTAATTTCGTATTTTTCCCTGACGTTGCAGTGACTGCAGTTAACTGGGACTATAGTGTTTATTGTATTTTAAAGTGTGCTAGTCGCGAATCTATATGATGAATTCATCATTATCAACTCATTAAACGTCTCCACCGAGGGGCACGAGCCTACCCGTGCGCGGGTGTATAGGCCATAGTTGTCCACGCGGGCCCAGTGCGGATTGAACGACTTCACATACAACCTTTGGATCGCTTCGCGGCCGTGTGCAGGTTTCCTCGCGATGTTTTCCTTCACTGTAAGAGCGTCGGATAACGTACATATATTTTTCAAAAATTTGAAAACACTATGATGAATTATTCGTGTTTTATTCCGCAAATAATTTGCTATACTTTATAAATATATACTTCGTCATTGCTTCTATTGTTGTGTAGCGATCAAAGTTCCAATCTCACTGTGAACTGTCTTAAACAAGTAGAGATAAGCATTAATTACGCGTTTAAAGGGGTACCCTCGGGCTACGCCGGGGGTGCGAACCGTATCGATTACTGGAGATAACCACTTGCCAAGTGAGACCGACGTTGATAAATTTTAAATAAGTTGGCATGAGCGGCGGCAGCTCAGTGGTGTGGTCTGTTGCCTTCGGATCGGGAAGGTGCAGGTTCAAATCCCAAAAAATCGGTTAAAAGTACCTAAGTCGGTTAAAAAGGAACCTAATTAGTATGTAAAGCTCTTTTCTAAAATTTGGGCTTGATGGCACTCTGTTAATGTCGGTTAATATTTCCTTATTAACATTTCTTTTTTTTTATGGTTAAAAAGAAGTTATCTAATTAAATGTATATTCATAGTAATTTATAACAAATATCAAGTATTTGTCTACTGACTTCTCGTAAAAAATGCATGTTAGAGTGCACTAAACCAATTTAGCGAGACAGACCAAGTATGCAGGTGTGTTTCAGGTTGATGCGTCAAGTCTAGACTGTGGGCCGCCCAGACTGTTTCTAGCTTAATAAACAGTCTGTCTGTGTACAGGTGCACCTCACGTGCGAGACAAACTATGTAACAAATAAAAGAGTATATTGTCTACTTTGATTTGTCTTTGTTGTATTCAATTTCAAAATTCTTTATTCAAATTAGGCTTACAAAAGCACTTATGAACGTCAAAGAATATACAAAATATAATAAAAAACAATTAAAATACTAAACTAAAAATATGAATTTTGATGCTTTGAAAAAAAAGCGCTTCAGTGGATTGGCCTGTTGATGGTTGGTAAGATGAAATCTGAACTTACTGTTAGAGAACTCTTTATTGATCGTGAAATTCCAAAACGATAAGAAAGATACTTTTATTTTTGCTAAGATCTTTAAGAAATCAAATAAAATTATAAGAATGAACTTTTATCATTGTAATAACTTTAAAGAAATCTTTCAAAAGATGTTTTTTTTAAGTCTTTGACATGTTAAACCTAAAAAGAAACTTCAAAATTTTACCAAGCATTGGTAAGTAAGTATTATAGTCTTGCTTGGACAGCAACTGCGTGGTCGTTGGCAGACAATAGATACTAAATAAATAAATATCCACTGACATTCACACAGCGCCATCGATCCCAAGTTAAGCGTGAAGCCTGTATTATGGGTACTAAACAACGGATAAATATACTTATATATATATTGTAAATATATACTTATTATATGTATGTGCACTGTAGGCGGTGCATTATGCAGTTGTGCGCCGCTAAGCGTGAAGCCTGTTTATGGGTACTAAACAACGGATAAATATACTATATACCTTTTCTGTAAATACATACATATTATACACAGAAACACCCAGACCATTACAAACAGACATGTTCATGCACACAAATGTTTGTACTGCCCGGGGATCGAACCCGGAACCCTAGGTGTTGCAGTCGACGTCTCAACCGCTAAACCAAATGGGTCTTCAAATAGTAGATATAGGTCACTATACTAATTCACAAATGTCAGGATAACGTTGACATATTAGGCTGTAATGATGATGATGGTATAACACATAGTTTCAGTAATGAATTAAGTGCGATACTTTTCGTCTTCTAAGGTAACCTTATACACGAATAGATGAACAAACTGGTGTTAGTGTACCGTCGGTAGGTGGCGCCACCGCAGTCTAGACCGGGCGGAGTCTGCCATTCACCCTGACCTAACCAATAACTTACGGAAACTTCTTGGAAATATCAAAAAGTTAACTGTTGGCTTCTTACTGTATACTAACTTATTGATATGCGTACTAATTTAATCTTTTTGGTCGTAAATATTCATTTATATACATTAATTCATTTAACAATAAAATGTCCAAGCGCGAGTCGGACTCGCTTGTGGAGGGTTCCGCAGCAGCATTCACCTATATTTATAAAGTGATTGTATATTCAAATTTAAAAAAAGAACAGATAAGACCCTGGATAGGAAATCAGATAGGAAGGTAGCTAGGTAGGCACTTATGAATGTCAAATCAAGCTACCACCGGTTCGGAATACACCTTAAACTGAGATGAATCCGGTTAGAAACTAAGTAAAGGCTTTTATAAAATAATGTGTTTATTTATTAAATAAAATATATTCTTAATATTTTCAAATTTATACAATACATCCTCAGCTCATTAAACGTCCCCACCGAGGGGCACGAGCCTACCCGTATAGGGTGATTAGGCCTTAGTCGTCCACGCAGGCCCAGTGCGGATTGGACGACTTCACACAACCTTCGAATCACTTCGTAGGTGTGCATGAAGGTTTCCTCACGATGTTTTCCTTCACCGTGAGAGCGTCGGATAACGTACATATATTTTCCAAAATTCGAAAACACATTGTACGTGTCGGGATTTGAACCTCAGCCTTCCCGGTAAGAAAGCGACAGTCCACACCATTGAGCCACCGACGCTCTCATATACAATACAATAATTAATAATTATATTATAAATAGGTATTATGAATACGTGGTTGGAATTACAAACATACTTGTTAGTTTATTATGTATGTAAGGTCTCATATACCCGGTAATTTAAATAGAGAATGTTCTTCAGGTACCCATCTGATGATTCAGCATTGATTGCGATAGTTAATTGAATGCGCGATCGTCAACAAAACAATAGCAGGTACACCGTCGACCATTCAAGCTATTTATAAATCCTATCCTATCCTATACTATTATAAAGGCAAAAGTTTGTAAGTATGGATGTATGTATGGATGTTTGTTACTCTTTCACGTAAAAACTACTAAATGGATTTTCACGTAAAAACTACTAAATGAAACTTTACCACGATATAGCTTATACATCAGAATAACACATAGGCTACAATTTTTGAGGTTTCTAATGTGAGGTCGTAAAAAAAACACATTTTTTGCGCTTACATTGCAAACGCTGACTGAATCCTACAAGATAGATCAAAACAATGTACTACAGTATTGTACAACTTAAAAAGGTCTACAAAAAAGTCCGTGATGGTAAATGAACCTGAAGTCCACGCGAACGAAGTCGCGGGCAAAAGCTAGTTCGCTATAATTGTAGGTCGTACCAAAGTTTGGGATTAAATCTCCTAAGTTGTTAACAAACTAAACAATAGCAATTTATTCGGCGGCGACCGTCCGTATTGCAAATATATTCTTAGGGCTGGCAACCTTATCAATCATGGAAGTCTCGGTCAGTAATTTACAAAAATCTGATCTTTTTTATGTTACCAAGTGTACCGGACGTTAAGACGCTCACCTGATACGCAAAAATTAAAAATGTAGAGAGAGTTTTTGTCGTCATTAAAACCAAGAGAGGAGAGAGAGTAAGAAAACTTATTTTTTTAATATATTTCTGTCATGTTTTTTACATCCATTTTATTTGCCATTTCACCAATTTTTTGCCCATGCGCGTACCAAAACTAATTATACAAAATTTTTTGAATAATAAGCAATGTAAACATAAAAGAGTACTTGTAAAAAAAAAAAAACAATAATTTCAGACTTTTAAACTAGCTGACCCCGGCGAACATACTTGTCTTATAATATAATACTAATAATAATTATTTATTTCGCAGATAACAATGATCCATTTATGGTTAGTAAGAAAAAAATATTATAAAAAATAATAATAATAAACTCATATAAGTAATAAATTGGGATTTGTCATAGTTCATCTTATATGTCACGTCTCACAGGAAAGGATAAAAATTAATATAAATCGGACCTCCACTGCTACGTATCATTTGGAATGACAACCCTAAGCCGCGTGTTCGTTAGACCGTGAATTTCAGTCAATGTTTGGGAATAGAAAATTCCAGGCTTTCCAAGAATCAAGGTCGCACAGGTCTCGCGGGAGGTTTGACGTTAACACACAGTCGGTAAATTAAACGATACAACGAGCGGTTCATGAAAATAACTTTTATTTTATCTGTGGTCAATGAGATACAGTATATAAAGTTAGATACGCCATCCGTTCCTCTAAAACGAACCGCCGAAGAGAGTACAGTTTGTACTGTTTTGTTTAGGTAAATGTACGCTCATTCGAAATATGTGTATGTGTGCTGTCGCTGCATTCGGAACACTTTTTTCGATTGTTTGTGAGCATATCACGAATCTATACATTTTTACATTATTGTCTGTGGTACATGGTTTTGTATGTATATTTGTAAATGGAATAGAATAACGTGTGAAATATGAATTGCTTAATAATATTGTTAAGGGATAAACGGTTAAACAAATGCAGTTGTTTTTTAGTGTTATTTTATTTATTTGAAGATTATTTGTACAAACTAAAACACTCCTTGATACTAGGGGATATAAGAGATAATAGCTTATTTTTTTGAACTCTTAGTGGATGTAGATAGCTGAAAAACGGATCTTGGTTATCAGCCATGCGGTCAACCCTCGAACCTGGTATTGGAAACCACGACCCACGGATCTTAACAGCTATCTTAACTCAATGCTTACGATATTTCATTAAGTTTAAGAGTGTATGTATTTAGAAGTATTAGTTTATAAAGGTATTATATATTTTTTAACTTGAGTTTCACACAAGTATTAAGCGATCTGCAACGTTGTGTCTAAAGAAAACAGTCTTAACAATTTTCAACAGGAATGATGTAACGAGGTGATTTAATCCGACTTGTACAAATAACCGAAATGCGAAAAGTTTAAATGCTTAAATTAGTCAGGTCGGCGTCGGGCCTTTACGACCGAAAGCCGTATTCCGTCATAACGACTGCTCTGTGCCAAGGGACTGCCAACTGGCAAATGCTGGTTTAAAAAATAACATTTTGAAATTAGAACAAAAAGATTTTTTTATTAAAGAGTTTTTATGTTGGTCATTATAAGAGCGTCGGTGGCTCAATGGTGTGGACTGTCGCCCTCCTACCGGGAGGGCTGAGGTTCAAATCCTGCTACGTACCAATGTGTTTTCGAATTTTTTAAAATATATGTACGTTATCCGACGCTCTTACGGTAAAGGAATCGTAAGGAAACCTGCACACGCATGCTAAGAAATGACGCGTTAAGGTAAAAATTTTAATGAGTAATTTACAAGTTAACGTATGTGTCTAGCGCTGTCAAGCGGCTCGGAAATTTTTTCGGTTCATATTTCTTCGTGATTGTGATTCGTGATATTTCTTCGTGATTGTGATTCGTGATATTTCTTCGTGATTGTGATTCGTGATATTTCTTCGTGATTGTGATTCGTGATATTTCTTCGTGATTGTGATTCGTGATATTTCTTCGTGATTGTGATTCGTGATATTTCTTCGTGATTGTGATTCGTGATATTTCTTCGTGTTGTCCTGGTTAGTTTACTGTTTATCTATGGCTTTATCATTTTAATGAATATTTTTAACTTGTGGGCTGTGTAACGACTTTCTTCTTTAACTATTTGTAGTTTACTGTATTGTATTGTTAAATGTATGTATTAATAAGTACAATGATCGTGTCTATCAATTATTATTTTTCGATTCAATACGGTTTGGCGCGTGTTGACGAATACCAAAGCATGGCGATTCGATGGTAGATTACCCTTTCCCATTATTACTTTATTGAGCGTCGGTGGCTCAGTGGTGTGGACTGTCGCCTTCCTACCGGGAGGGCTGAGGTTCAAATCCCGACACGTACCAATGTATTTTCGAATTTTCGAAAAATATATGTACGTTATCCGACGCTCTTACGGTGAAGGAAAACATCGTGAGGAAACCTTCATGCACGCCTACGAAGAGATTCGAAGGTTGTGTGTGAAGTCGTCCAATCCGCATTGGGCCCGCGTGGACGACTAAGGCCTAATCACCCTATACGGGTAGGCTCGTGCCCCTAGGTGGGGACGTTTAATGAGCTGATGATGATTATTACTTTAGAAATAATTTCTTTTCCTTGTTACCATAGTCGTATCGCGATCGATCCGTCGCCGGACATTCGCCTTGACCGGCGCGAGTTCGAGGCCCGGCGCGGCACATAAATCATTTGTAACTACCCGCCCTGTGATAAGGGCTGTGCGTTGTTCACCACTTTGTCGCTATGATAATAGGGTCGTTTGTATTGGTTGGCATGCTACTAATTTTATAGGTCTTATGAAATATCAATTGAGTAATAGAAATACAAAAACGAATAAATTATTCATTTTTTTCTACTTGAATAGTAGAAAATAAAATGAATTTATAAAAAGAAGCGAAATTCAAGTCCAGCGGAAATTAGGTAGGGATTTTTGAGACTTAATTATTTAGAACCGTCATTTAACATTTGAAATGTTTTTATACCAATACCTAAAAGAGCGTATTCTCATTTGAACCTGGAGGTTACAAGGTGCGTATGCCTCGTGCACCTCTCTACAACCTATCGCAGTGCACTGCTGGACATAGGACTCCTCCATTTTGTGCCAAATATCCCGGTCCTCCGCATTCCCCACCCAGCTTCCACTAACGACCTTTCGCAAGACGTAAACGAGAATGTTCTGTGCTACGCTTGCCAAGACGCGGTCTCCACTCCAAAACTCGTTTACTCCAACGGCCATTGGTTCTGCGACATATGTGACCTTTGCCACTTCTACTTGCTGAGCCGTCGAGCTGTGTATGTCGTTAATTTTAGTTCTCTTGCGGATAGAGTCATTCCTGATACTATCCATAAGAGATACTTCGAGTAGAGTTCGCTCCATTGCCCGTTGAGTGACCATAAACTTGTGAAATACTCCCGCAGTCAGTGCCCATGTCTCACCTGCGTATGTAAGTACGTGTACGACGCATTGCTTGTATACCTTTAGGCCAAAAAATAACTAAAAATGTATTTCTTCAGTTTAATATATAATATATAACACTTATAAATGTCAAATGAAGCTACCACTGGTTCGGACTGTCATTATCTACAGTGGCGTGCACAGAGATTATGAGTAGGGTATGCAAAGTGAGTGACACTAATCACAAAAACAATAAATAATACTATCATTTTTGTCAAATTCAGTGCTGTTGATGACAACAGATCGCCTACAGTTTAAAATCTGTAGAGGAAAATGGGCGAATAAGTGGGAATAATTTAATCTGTTGGCGATTTTCGGGGTTGTCTGGACGCACAGGGTATGCATTGCTTATTTGCATATATGGAGTGCACGCCACTGATTATCTACTGAGAAGAATCAATCTGTGTGTCTAATACAATCGCATAACTGAGGAACAGAAAACACACGTTTTCATTAGTTTGTTATGTTTATTCAGTTACAACATTGTGTTCAGTAAACGCCCACACTAACACAACAAACCTACACAAACTTTCGAGCCCTACGTGAAACACTTTCCTTATAAATTATTCTTACTGTTATTTCGTTGTAGTTAGTACATTAACTAGCGTATATAAATAAGCTTTCCATCATCATCAGCTCATTAAAGGTGTGGACCGTTACCTTCCGATAATCCCTCTCGGGCGCAGGTTCAAATCCCGCCACATACCAATATCTTATCGAATTTTCGAATTTATATGTACGTTATCCGACGCTCTTATTGTGAAGGAAAACATCGTGAGTAAACCTGAGTACGGCTTGAAGAGATTCAAAGGTTGTGTGTGAAGTCGGCCAATCCACATTTTTTTTCAACACTTGTGAACACCCCTATCTGTACTAAGTCTAAACCTTGCTGTGTAGTAAGTCCTAGATCATTCAGTGGCACGTAAGTCTTTTATTATGTTACAAAGTGTACGTGATATGCCTGACCATGACAGAGCGGCATTGAATGAAACTAACAATTGAAAAAACATTTATTATTCCCCATCAACTCCGCACTGCGCTCGACACCCGAGACAACAGATGTTAGGAACCTTCAAGAAAAGAGCGTATTCCTTCCTTAAAGGTAAGCTACGCACCGGTAGCGCTTCTAGTGCCACCGTTGTTCATGGGCGGAGTTGAACACTTTCCATCAGGCGTCTCTCTTGCTCGTTTGCTCCTTATAACATAAAAAAAAGATGTTAAGTCTCTTACACCCGGTAATTTTACTAGCTTCAGTCCCGAAACATTAAAGTGCATAACACTTCTATTTCACGGGTCGATATTTGGCACTACCTATCTAGACTTAGTATCGAGTCTATCACCTAGTAAAGTGATGAAGAATTCGTAATAATAGTGTATCATTTTTTTTAATTTATTTATTTGAGCCACAAACACGTTTGCAATACACTACAAAAAAAATCTTATATAAAAGTTATTAGTTATTTTTACAAACCCAGCATTGCTGGCCACACATAGTGTATCAGTGTTAAATTTTGGTGAAACCCATTTAAACATTATGAAGCTGGTCACAATCTTATATATTAACGTTGTAAAACAGCAACAAAACAAAAATTATTTGCATATATAATAAAATACCCAACATGATTGTATTTCATAAATATTCATATAGTAAAAATATACATTAAGTGTGTTATTTGTATCTATGTGTGAGTGTGTGTATTTGATGATGACGTGAGAACATTAAGCACCTGTCTCCTATACGAGTGTGCTTTAACACCATACATGTCTAGGTCTTGCAACAGCTTCATCATCAAATACGATTAGTAGGCTTTTCTCTGCCACGAATAGCAAAAAAAGGTTAGCGCTTTTCAGCATAATATATTCGCGACCCAGTTTCGTAAACCAGCCTCCTTATATTATTACCAACTAGACCCTTGGAAATTTATTCGCATAATACATTGCTAACGGAAGAAATCCTTGTAAATGACGTCACAACCGTGAAGTTTGCAGGCTGATGGGGTGATTCTTCTTATAGTCACGAACAGTGTTCCCATTTTTTCGAATGTAGACCGTAAGAAATAGTAATAAGAGTGATTCTCTAATACCTGGTAATCATTGATATCAATTATGACATGAAATTACGTCTCTTTGAAGCCCTTTTATTTTGGATTTCTTTTTCGAGATATTTGTGGTATTATGTGGTAGCGTAATACAATGATTGTATTGTAGTTCAAGATTCCATCACCTTAATATAAAGTAGGCACTTATATAGACATTTCGTTTATATAGAAATGAGTTACTATGGGAATTAAAAGAGTTTTGTTTGATATGTTTGGGGATTTATTTTCAAGATTAATATTAAGGGTGATTAATAAATCGTTTTTTAAAAACAATTAACGATTCAAAAGTATCTGTAACAGATTTATTTGAATAAAGATTTTTTTCTTTCGTTTAATGTGAAATGTTCCGTGCAGCGGGTGCATCATGCAGCATCACTTTGTTAGATTTTAATATCCAACACATTTTAATTAAGCTCTATAAAAACACGAATGTCAATTTTAATCTCATACTGTGCCGGTTCTGACTTTAGTCCATTCAGCAAGAAACCTAATTGTAATTCTCCATAAACTAAAACTAATAGACACATTTATTTGGTTAGTAAATAAAATGAAACTAAATTATTAATATGAATCAAATCTGACTATAAAAATATTTATATAATAGTCAAACTTGTACAAACCAAACGCCTCACGAAGACCAGCAACATTTAACCAAATCGACATCTCTCCAATAGAAACGCATCCAAAAAAATACTTCATCATCACATCATCTTATGAAACGTCCCCACCGAGGGGCACGAGCCTACCCGTATAGGGTGATTAGGCCTTAGTCGTCCATGCGGGCCCAGTGCGGATTGGACGACTTCACACACAACCTTCGAATCTCTTCGCAGGCGTGCATGAAGGTTTCCTCACGATGTTTTCCTTCACCGTAAGAGCGTCGGATGACGTACATATATTTTCGAAAATTCGAAAATACATTGGTACGTGTCGGGATTTGAACCTGAGCCCTCCCGGTAGGAAGGCGACAGTCCACACCATTAAGCCACCGACGCTCTAATCTATCGGTTTTGTTTATGCCAATAAATTATTTTCTTTCTTTGTTATTCCTAACACAGATGAAAGGGGTTTTCAGCTAATTTGTTATTTTTCTTTCTTTAGAATTCATGTCCAGTCTATAAATACTCTGTGGAAATAACACCGCCCGGGGTGTCGTTTGTTTTCCATTCCACTACAGCTAACTGTCCCCGTAGCATAAACAGGGCCCAGACAAACTGAGGTTACATGTAGGGTTGTCACCTTTTTTTTTCAAGAAAAATGGTATTATGTAAGACATGCTTTGACACAGCATGACTATGGGAAGTTTGGTTCGTAACCTACCACGCGCGGGCCTGTGTGGATTGGTAATGAAATTAAAACAAATGAATTATAAAATTTCTTATTCCTTTTTTACAATGCGTGTAAACTGAATACCGATTAAAATACTATTTTTTTTTCGTAACATCTAGTACAGTCGCCATCAAATATATAAGCAGACCAATCTGAGCAAATGCGTGTCAATAAAATCTATATAGACATTAATGAAGCGATTGTTGTTTAGGTGTTAATGGTCTCCTTTATTGTATAGAGATTAATGAAATTGTATAATGTTGAAATGTATTTGGTCACCTTGTCTGTTTATATATATTTGATACGACTGTATTGACTGAAATAAGGTTTACTAAGCGATAGACTCGATACTGAGTCGTCTAGGTAGGTAACACCGCAGTGCCAGATATCGTCCCGAGAAACGGAGTGTTATGCACTTTTGTGTTTCGGGATGAGGGCACTGCAGCTAGTGAAATTACTGGGTGTAGGACCTAATATTTGTTTTCTCGGGTGACAGGCGCAGTGCATTGATAGAGGATAATAACTATCTATCAGTATTTGATCACCTTCATGGTTAGGCGTATCACTTACCATCACGTGAGCGTTTTGACCGTTCTGTCTTATAATATAAAAAAGTACGTTAATATATACTATAGTACTGGTGGCAACCCTAGTTACATGAATGGCCGTGGGGCGGTCGCCCATTTTAAACGAGATATGAACTTGCAGAGAGTGTTTTGACAAGGGGACGTCTATTGTCCAACCGATGGAAAACTTTGGATATGTGTCAGGCTTTCGGTGAAACCATAAGGCGTTTTGACCCGTAAAGAGTGTTTAGGCCGTAGTCGTCCACGCGGGCCCAGTGCAGATTAGCCGACTTCACGCACAGCCTTTGAATCTATTCGCAGGCGTGCGCAGGTTTTTTCACGACGGTTACCTTCACCGTAAGACCGTCGGATAACGTAGGTACACATAATTTTGATAATTCGAAAACACATTGGTACGTGGCGGGATCAAACCTGCGCCCTCTCGATCAGAAGGCAACAGTTCACACCATTGACCACCAGACTGACTCAAACAATATTCCGTCTGATACTGATTCATTCACGAATCCCCAAGTTAAATCGCGTCGGATCATTGAAAAGGAGCAAAAAATAGTTCAGGCATTTTTGGTGGTTCCCTTTGAGATGGGCATTCCCTACCCTTGTCTTATACGGGTTTTATCCATGACCCTTTTTATGGTAACATTTTCATTGCATTAAGTTTCAATGTCATGGGAATCTTTTAATTTAAAAATAGACGATTGTATTTGAAATTCTTTACATTGTGTTACTACACTTACGGGCAACTTCAAACCCCTATTAACGCGTTAATTATCGTGTTAAAAATTAATCATATAATTTATAAATACGTTAAAACTGCCAAATTATCGCGTTAAGTAGCTACACGTGAAATTAACACCTCACGGTCTTACGGTGAAGGAAAATATTGTGAGGTGTAAACCTGCGCAATCTGAAAGAGATTCAAAGGTTGGGCGTGATGTCTGTCAATCCGCACATACCTTTGGCGTTTCTTGTGACTTATATTTTTTTTCAGATGTACTATTTGTAAGAAATAATACTCTAAAAAAAGAAGACGAGTAAATCTGTGATAGCACAGAATTGTAAATAATTATATATGTGTTACTTCTAAATATATCTGTCCTGTTTATGAACCAACCGCAAAAGTGTCACGTTATTAAACATTCAACGAACGCAGTCAAAAGTAAACAGTATATTTAAAAACAACTTTTAATTTCGACCTCCATATTGTAGCTGAAATATAATTGCGAACAAATCCCTCGGGTGAAACCCTGTCGAAACAAACCTATTTCGGGCGTTTAGTTTGTGAAAGGGAGAAAAATTCGCAATGCCCTTTTGTAACGAAATACGCGTCTACACGTCCATCGTTACCAATTATTCGGA
This sequence comes from Leucinodes orbonalis, assembly GCA_019425675.1. Classification (NCBI taxonomy): domain Eukaryota; kingdom Metazoa; phylum Arthropoda; class Insecta; order Lepidoptera; family Crambidae; genus Leucinodes; species Leucinodes orbonalis. The sequence continues at coordinate 101,984 of PQWD01006508.1, read as the reverse complement.
AGGGTTTCCAGAAAATTGTTTATATGTGGTTAGGGATCTTTTTCTGGGACGATGGCTCTACGGTTGAAATGAAATGTTTGCATTAAATAAAGGGGCATATCTTTAGATAACACATTCTTAGCCTTGAGGGTCACCGGTGACTGGCAAACAATTTGTTTATCTTATTACGTTTTGTGGCAGTAGTCATCATCATCATCAGCTCATTAAACGTCCCCACCGAGAGGCACGACCCTACCCGTATAAGGTGTTTAGACCTTAGTCGTCCACGCGTGCCCAGTGCGGGTTGGACGACTTCGCGCACAGCCTTTGAATCTCTTCGCATGCGTGCGCAGGTTTCCTCACGATGTTTTCCTTCACCGTAAGAGCGTCGGAAAACGTACATAGAATTCCGAAAATTCGAAAACACATTGCTATGTGGCGGGATTTGAACCTACGTCCTTTAGAATTAAATTGAGAAGTTTATTAAAAGGTTGTTTATATAAGAGACCTAATATCTGTTGTCTCGGTCGACTGGCGCAGATAGGCATTGATGGAGAATAATAACTGGTAATCAGTTGTTGGTCTCCTACAATGCCGCTCTGTCATGGTCAGGCGTATCACTTACCATCAGGTGAGCGTCCTGACCGTCCGTTCACTTCGTAACTTAGAAGAAAACCTTGATAAAAGGTTGTAAATTACAACGGAAATACTCTAAAAAGATACGAGTGTCGTTGGCTAACCTCCATATAGTCGTTCTTTATGTACATAAATCCTGGTAGATTTGGATCGAAGCATCTAAGCCTAAGTGTGCTTCTCCTTAAATCAGTAATCGTGACGTCACAGGCATAGGTCCCTAATCGTCTGCTAATGGCCTTTCGAGCCGGTAACATTGCCCGGGCCGCCCGGGACTCTTGCGTAAATAACCATTTTCTAATCGTAAAAATCGAATGGCGTTGTTTTTATTACTAAATCGATATTCTCTTACTTTCGTAGCTGGCTTTATGAGTTTTCTTTGCTTTGTTGTATTAGCTTAATTGGAAACGTATTGAGGAAAACGTACCTGACACAAAGTGATGGTTGTGACAGTTATTAATGACATTAAAGAGTGAAAGATTGACGGCCCCATTGAGGGGCACGAGCCTACCCATAAAAGGTGTCGTCCACGCGGGCCTATTGCGAATTGGCCGACTTCATGCACAACCTTTGAATCTCTTCGTAGACCTGCGCATGTTTCCTCATGATGTTTTTCTTCAGCGTAAGAGCGTCGGATAACGTACATATAATTTCGAAAATACATTGGTACGTGGCGGGATTTGAACCTGCGCCCTTCCGATCGTAAGGCAACAACCATTGAGCCACCGACGCTCTACTAACTACTAACTTGTACATAAATAACTTGGGAAACCTCATTAAAGTCGTCCGACAAAGGGCGGTGTCACGCCGCACTCGTAGCATCGTAGCGCTCGTAGTCTCGGAGTCGTAGTAATTGCTACGTAAATAAACAAGCGGGTAGTGATCTTAGTTGTTCGTAGAAGTGGCAGCTACATAGAACTGACGGTAATATGTAGTAATTTATGTTGAATAGACTAAACTCAAATTATCTTTATTCAAATGAATCACACACACACACACACACACACACACGCACGCACGCACGCACACACGCGCACGCGCACACACACACACACCAAACATTTCTTTGTCTGTTTTATATATTTTATTTTGTTACTTGATTTATTGTAAGTTAAATTCTTTTAAGCTACGGAAGAGCAGAGTCTACAAACACAGGCTCTATTTGCTAAAATGGGCCAATCTACATGTCACTAGATATAAGTTTATACTGAAATACAAATTAATAGTATTATTAAATCTACAGATATTTTGAATCGTCAACGGTTATTATAACACTATCACCGGTCCGGAATAAGTAGGATCTTTGAGAAGAGCCGGCAAGAACTCGATAGTCACTCTTTTAAACTTTATATAACTTTGTGGTTTAGTGAACTCAGAAAAAAATAAACTCGTTTTAATTAATGCTAAGTTTAAATGTTTATTGTTTGAGGCCCTGATTGGATTTGGATCTAATAAGTTGTTTTGTGTTTGTAAAATTATGCTCTCAATGTAGGAGCACTAGTCTATACATTAAATTTTACAATCTTTCAACCCTTCCTGAGAACGATAAAATTTTAAATGTTAACCTGTTTACTTCAGAAGTAGATATTAAAAGTCCTAAAAGTTAAGCCTCTTATAAGTGACGTTGTTTTTTAGTATTATCAGTAAAATTTGCTTTTACGAATATAAATCGTAGCTTAGTAGTGCGTTACAATCACGTGGTTTCGTACCACGTCATCATCATCAGCTCATTAAACGTCCCCACCGAAGGGCACGAGCCTACCCGTTTAGGGTGTACAGGCCTTAATCGTCCACGCGGGCCCAGTGCGGATTGGCTTACTTCACGCACAATCTTTGAATGTATTCGCAGGCGTGCGCAGGTTTCCTCACGATGTTTTCCTTCACCGTAAGACCGTCAGATAACGTACATATAATTTCGAAAATTTGAAATCACATTGGCACGTGGCGGGATTTAAACCACAGCCCTCCCGGTAGGAGGGCAACAGTCCACACCATTGAGCCACTGACACTCACTTTCTATTAACTGTTACAACTTATGCAGGGCAAGCAGTATCAATTGACTAGCATCGTAGTGTGCTACAATCACTTGGCGTCTACGGTGCTATCTAGTAAGACTTATGCAGGGCAAGCAGTACCTTATTGACCACCCATGTGGCCATAATTGTTGAGAAATTAGCTACTACGCCAATGGTTTTGGTTTCGAACTCATGCAAGACATAAATTTGTGTGCATCAAAATGTTTCTTTTGTAGACCAAATGCTTTACTGCATCTTAATTTTGTTTCTTAAAAATACAGAATTATATGCATTTATTGGTAGCAGTTATTTTCAAATCTGTAATAAGCAAGTAGTTTTTGATGTAAGCAATGATATTCTATGGTAACCCGTCAAACTTATTAATCACGTAGCTCCTAGTCGATTATTGTGCGCTATGACGGGCATAAAGATTTAATATCACTATTTTGTTTCAGATACGCTGACCGATCGCACATTGAATTTGGTAAGTTTACAAATTTATTTTAACAAATAAATATCAGATCATTTCATTGAATAGTGATGTATCAATTAAATACTTACAATAGCTTAAAAATATAACGTTGTTGGCTGTTTGCACTACACCTTTAATAAAAGCTATCATATTTTTTTTATAAAAATTAACGTACATTACATTAAACTTATGGACAAGCTGTGCACATCACACTAATGTTCGTCACGCAAAGTATTGTTTTGGGTGTACCATTAAAGCATCGAAATCATGGTCACTATCAAACAAAGCATCGTGAAGAGAAACCAATTGTATATTCAGTATTACATAGCTGTTTTTAAGGCCCTATTTATAGTTCGGAGCTCGGGCACTTAAAAAATAACGAGGCAGCACTCGATTTTTTACCGCAGCACTCCATCGACTTTGCGCCCGTAGATAGGGGTAAAGTGGGGGATCATTGTTGTTATGAATATTTTAACCGGTGTTGGCCTTAGTCGGGTGCGACGGAGACGGCGGACGGCTGCCTCGCTCAGTCTAGCCAAGAGTGGGTTTGTTTTGCGAATTCAATTGGATTGGCTCGGTCAGCTTTTGAATGCGTTTAGTGATGCAAGCTTTGGATGCCGCGTGATGCGGTGTTGTTGTTATCATTTTAGTGAATTTTTATTTCATTTATTTTTTTTATTTATTTATTCGTACATAGCGTGACAATTACAGTATACAGTAAGAAACAATAAAGTACAGGCTAGCTTATCTCTATTAGAGATTTCTTCCAGCAGGCCATTGTGAACCAGACAAACAATAGGTAAATGATAAGAGCGGTAGACGCAAACAACCATGCACTTAATATAAAACTACAATAAAAATTAACTAAAATAATGACCAACTAAATAAAAATAGGTACATATAAAATACACAATCTAATATTATGAGTATAAAGACCACAAATATATATGTTTATACACATACACATACAAACATATATATATACATACACACATATACATACACACACATACATTTATATGTTAATATAAGTAATAAGTGTTTATTTTATAAACACTTATTCTGATGTCTACTGATTGTTTCTGACTTGTCCTTTTTAGATTATTAATTTAAATCTACAGGGAATCTACTTGTTTGTCGTTAGTTGTAGTCTTTTATAATTATAGCGATTTACGACTACATTTGTCAAATCAAATCCAATATAATAATATCTGTGAATGAACATGTTTTTGTATATAATGTGTGTATTTCCAAAAAAAGAGTGAATAAGAATAATTACAGTTGTTTAGTACCCATACTAAAAGCTTCTCGCACATAGGGACTTTTTAATCTGAAACCAAGAACACAGTTATTGGTTTTCTCCAAACCAGGCAAGTGTATCTCTTACGATCAGATGAGGGAAATGATGGATACGTTAAAAATAATTCACGATCGCCTTGTTCCTTCTCGCACTGGTAGCTAACTAAGAAAAGTTATTTAGATTAAAATATATTTTGGTTGTGCTGTTAATAATATATTTGATACGATTTATTTTTAAGTACATTAAATACGTCTGGATTGATGTTTTCTTTGACAACTGTCGTTTGATGTCTTTACCGGGTGCGTGATAAAGGAAAGGGCTGAGCACCGTCTAACGATATCATTCACGACCTGTTGAATATTCATGTCGCGTGCTCGTTTAGGCGTGTGTATATGAACAGATTTAGATATTATATATGAGACCTTAGTATTTTTTAAAAGCTTTACCTTAGTTTTTTCTCCTTGGTTTTTATACCTCTGTGGTAAAGTGGTCACAACGTTAGGTCGTAGATTTGAATCTCGCAAAAACGCGCAGTGAAATTCACTTTGTGCGTTTGTTTTTCAGTTTTGTTTGGGACATGTCAGGCTGTATCACCTGATTGTCGAAATAGAAAGATGATTCCGTGGTCCCAAGGCCACTTTAAGCCGTTGATGAGTAGGGTATGCAAATTGAGAGACACTAATTGCAAAAAATAATCCACATTTTTGTCAAATTGAATGCTGTTGATGACAGCAGGTCACCTCTGGTTTCAAATCTGTAGAGAATAATGGGCGAGTTTCCAGGTTGTCGAGACTTTTATTTGCATATATGGAGTACACGCCACCGGTATTAGTTATGTTAGATGTCTACCAACCCACGTAGTGGTTAACGGCCTAATCAATCCATAGGAAGGCCTGTACAGCATAGCTATAGGGCCATTTAAGGCTGATGTGAAGTCTCTTTTACCGGGTGCGTGACAGAGGAAAGGGCAAAGCAGTGTCTAATGATGCTATTTACGGCCTGTTGAATTTCCATGTCGCGTGCTTGTTAGGCCATGTGTACGTTGACAGATTTCAAAGAAAAGAAAGAAAGAAATAATTAATTATTTTTGCACATATTTATTGATTTAGACCTTATATATGAGACTTTAGTATTTTTTAATAGCTATACCTACTAAATTTTATATTAAACTTTGATTGCGTAGAGGCTGCTGTGTTTTTCTAATAATTCATATTTTCTTTGTAATATGTTTCCCTTTTCTTTTATTATTATTGTTGTCTTATACTAAAGGTCTTTGTTATTATCTCCAAAACAGCAGTTAAAAAGATCCAACCACCTAAATCAGTTTACGTCAAATGTATACAAAACATATAATGGCAAAAGTTTTTCCCCTTTAAACTTTTCGCATCCATCTAACGTGGCATCCTATTGATAGATCATTATTTATGGATGCCACTTTTATTTATTCTCTTTTTCTTATTACGATCGATATTTTTCAGCAGCAAGCTAATATATACGTTTTGTTAATACAGACAGCATTCTCAATCTATCATGTATCCTAACTTTCATCCTTACCCAGTCTAACATCTGTCGTCTCGGGTGACAGGCGCTGGTCCGCCAACACTTCATCTGTCGTGGTTAGGTGTATCACTTACCATCAATTGAGCGAACAGACCAGGAGTTCACTTCATGACGTTAAAAAAACTACATGTAACCATATTTTAGTTGAGGTATCGGTTGGCGAATGACTATTAAGTACTAAGGATTGTACTCGTAGTATAGTGGTTGTCGTGGCTCAGTGGTGTGGACTGTCGCCTTCCTACCGGGAGGGCTGAGGTTCAAATCCCGACAATGTATTTTCAAATTTTCGAAAAATATATGTACGAAAAATATATATACGTTATCCGACGCTCTTACGGTGAAGGAAATATCGTGAGGAAACCTTCATGCACGCCTGTGAAGAGATTCGAAGGTTGTGTGTGAAGTCGTCCAATCCGCACTGGGCCCGCGTGGACGACTAAGGCCTAATCACCCTATATGGGTAGGCTCGTGCCCCTCGGTGGGGACGTTTAATGAGCTGATGATGATGAATTACGCCAAGAGCTGGGGTCGATCGTCTTGCAGTTTATGAATATGTTTGTTTTACTGGTTATATGTTTTTAGATTGTTAGCACTAGTACAAGTTCCTTCCTGAAACTTTGTCTAGGTGGCACTGTGTTTATGACTGTGTATATTGATTTAATATTATTTAGGCATACTTCCCACTTAATAGGGTCTTTAATAAAGGCTTATTATATACAGTTTTTGGTAGCCTTTTAATGGCACTCTCAGCTTAAATTTATCGGCAAATTGTGTCCTTAAAAAGTTTATATTTATCCCTATTACCTTCTATAAACTACATTTAAGAAATATTGTATTCTTTTTGTGCCACTGATTTGTTCCATACCGTCGTTGTCATATAGAGGGTGTATTCCATTTGATGTAGCCCTTGAACACTCCCGGCGGGTTTGGCCGTGTTTATTTTATGAAGGGGAACAAACCCTGGAATAACAGGAGCGCTGACGTGGGCGCCGTGTACTTTGTCGTGGGTGATATTATTATTGATGACATATTTATCTCTCGTCATTTGATATTTTATCGGTGATAATCACAGACATCCGAATATACAATTAGACTGGACATGTCGCCAAGTTTATAGGCTGTCCCAGTGTCGCAATTTCTTTTCGGTTCTTACCTGTGAAAAGTTATTATATTACTTGGTAAATTTACTGATTCATTGCGATGAGGGCATGTTACAATTGCACAGGATGGCATTTTGGAAAAAAACGGTAATTTCTTCTAATATTCGTGCGTCTTGACTCGTCTCACAGAGCGTAAACTGGCAGCCAGTGTATGCTCGTTGAGCTTACATTTGTCGCACTTTTTAACGCGGCTCGCCCCATCTCTTGTATTGGGAAATCAGTGGTGATAATCAAAGATGTAAAAGTATAGGTTCGTGATATGCTCACAAAACAATCGAAATAAGTGTTCCGAATGCAGCGACAGCACACATACACATATTTCGAATGAGCCTACATTTACCTAAACAAAGAGCCTAAAACTGTGTTCTCTATGGCGGTTCGTTTTTGAGGTACGGATGGCGTATCTATCTTTATATATACAGAATGCCATTGGTGATACGTGTACGAAGCACATGTGAAATTATTTAAATGAAGTTCACTGGTAATAAAGTCCTATATTATTCCAACGTTATAGCTCATTCAAATTTTTTAAAGATGTGACGATCCATTGTGGTGTGATTGGTAGACGTCAGCTACATCAAGGGTTCCGGACAGTACAAACATTTGTGTGTATGAACATATCTGTTTGTGTTGGACTGGGTATTTTCGTTGTCAGAAAGTTTCCAACAATATTAAGTATTCCATTTTTTAAGGGATGATGGAAACAAATGCTGTCATACACCTTAGTGGTGCATCTTGTATAGCGAGCGAGGGACTCTCTGGGGACTCGCAAACACGTACTGCGCCGGCACGGCGTGTAATGTACCGAAGAACAATGTTATAATTACTGAGGGAGGCTTCAGTCCAGTAGTGGACGTTATAAATCTTAATATTATATTAGTAGTAACTCCTCCACAGTACTTTTTTTCGAACTCCTACAAAATCTTTTAAATATTTTGGTTCCGGTTAGCAACTTCAGTCGCAACCACAGATTTCCCAATACAGGAGATGGGACAAGCCGCGTTTTTAAGTGCGACAAATGTAAGCTCAACGAGCATACACTGGCTGCCAGTTTACGCTCTGTGAGACGAGTAAAGATGCACGAATATTAGAAGAAATTACCGTTTTTTTCCAAAATGCCATCCTGTGCAATTGTAACATGCCATCATCGCAATGAATCAGTGAATTTACCAAGAAATATAATAACTTTTCACAGGTAAGAACCGAAAAGAAATTGCGACACTGGGACTGCCTATAAACTTGGCGGCTTGTCCAGTCTAATTGTATATTCGGATGTCTGTGGTCGCAACCAAAAGTTAAGCCTTTTCTAAGCTTTTTGCGGATTAAATTCACTAATCAAATTAAGAGTTTTATGGGTCGGGACAATACACAATATCAATCTTCCGAGGCGTTCTGAAGTTTCAAAATAGAGTACAAGTTCAATAATTGCTCGCCAAGGGTTCCGGATTCGATCCCCGTGCAGTACAATTGTTTGTGTGCATGAACATGTCTGTTTGTAATGGTGGTGTTTATGTATAATATGTATGCATTTACAAAAAAAACATAATTGTGAGTATGTTTATTCGCTGTTTAGTACCCATATTAACAGGCTAATGCTTAGTTAGGGTTACTTCTTCATTCTTTCACGAATATTTTAATTTTATCCTTAGAGAAATTAATCATTAAGTTTATCGTTAGTGAACAAAACTGATGGACATATGTTTTTAACCTGTATTCCTTTGTAAATGGCAAGCAGCGCACCGGTGGCACTGGTGTCACCGTTTTCACTGGGAGGAGAACACTTGCCATCAGGGGGGTTACCGCCATCTCTTGAAACAGTGTTACAATAATATTACTTCGTCTTTTATGGTACAAAAACGCTGACGTATCATTATAACACTGTGTTAAAAGATTGCGTACCCCCCAGGTTACCCTCTTGCTCGTCCCTATATTATAAAAAGACATTGGAAATAGTTTATTTTGATACGCGGTCGACGAACCCGAGCTAATTGAATTAGNCTTACCCAGTCTAACATCTGTCGTCTCGGGTGCAGGCGCTGGTCCGCCAACACTTCATCTGTCGTGGTTAGGTGTATCATTACCACCAATTGAGGCGACAGACGGAGTTCACTTCATGACGTTAAAAAACTACATGTAACCATATTTTAATATCGGTTGGCGAATGACTATTAAGTACTAAGGATTGTACTCGTAGTATGTGGTTGTCGTCGTTTTATTCTTTCATCATCATGAAATAGTGATTAAGTACTCAAATTTTCTTAAATAATTTCATGTTTATTCGGTGTATATTTGTCAACCCATGTTGAGGTCGTCCAATTACGCCAAGAGCTGGGGTCGATCGTCTTGCAGTTTATGAATATGTTTGTTTTACTGGTTATATGTTTCTAGATTGTTAGCACTAGTACAAGTTCCTTCCTGAAACTTTGTCTAGGTGGCACTGTGTTTATGACTGTGGATATTGATTTAATATTATTTAGGCATACTTCCCACTAAATAGGGTCTTTAATAAAGACTAATTATATACAGTTTTTGGTAGCCTTTTAATGGCACTCTCAGCTTAAATTTATCGGCAAATTGTGTCCTTAAAAAGTTTATATTTATCCCTATTACCTTCTATAAACTACATTTAAGAAATATTGTATTCTTTTTGTGCCACTGATTTGTTCCATACCGTCGTTGTCATATAGAGGGTGTCCATTTGATGTAGCCTTGAACACTCCGGCGGGTTTGGCCGTGTTTATTTTATTGAGGGAACAAACCCTGGAATAACAGGAGCGCTGCAGTGGGCGCCGTTGTACTTTTGTCGTGTGATATTATTGATCATTTATCTCTCGTCATTTGATATTTTATCGTGTGATAATCACAGACATCGAATATACAATTAGACTGGATATGTCGCAATGGCTGTCCCAGTGTCGCAATTTTTTCGGTTCTTACCTGTGAAAGTTATTATATTACTTGGTAAATTTACTGATTCATTGCATGAGGGCATGTTCAATTGCACGGATGGCATTTTGAAAGACACTGGGACTGCCTATAAACTTGGCGGCTTGTCCCAGTCTTAACTGTATTTCGGATGTCTGTGGTCGCAACCAAAGCGAGCTTCTAAGCTTTGCGATTAAATTACTATAATATAAGAGTTTTATGGGTCGGGACACACAATATCAATTTCCGAGGCGTTCTGAGTTTCAAAAATAGAGTTCAAGTTCAATAATTGCTCGCCAAGGTTCCGGATTCGATCCCCGTGCAGTACAATTATTTGTGTGCATGAACATGTCTGTTTGTAATGTGGTGTTTATGTATAATATGTATGCATTTACAAAAATAATTGTGAGTATGTTTATTCGCTGTTTAGTACCCATATTACAAATGCTTAGTTAGGGTTATCTTATTCTTTCACGAATATTTTAATTTTATCCTTAGAGAAATTAATCATTAAGTTTATCGTTAGTGAACAAAACTGATGGACATATGTTTTTAACCTGTATTCCTTTGTAAATGGCAAGCAGCGCACCGGTGGCACTGGTGTCACCGTTTTCACTGGGAGGAGAACACTTGCCATCAGGGGTGTTACCGCCATCTCTTGAAACAGTGTTACAATAATATTACTTCGTCTTTTATGGTACAAAAATGCTGACGTATCATTATAATAAGACTGTGTTAAAAGATTGCGGTACCTCCCCAGGTTACCCTCTTGCTCGTCCCATATTATAAAAAGACATTGGAAATAGTTTATTTTGATACGCGGTCGACGAACCCGAGCTAATTGAATTAGACTACTTCTCAGATTACCCGTTTGTGGACAGATTAAACAGATTCGGTCCCGCTTTTGACACTAGTGAACTAGTTTGTGGGGGAATGGGACGGTAATTCGATTACTTGTGAATGCTCCGCGGGGATGTTTAGTTAGATATTTACCAAATCAGTAGACCAATAGAATGGTAAAGAGCGTCGGTGGCTCAATGGTGTGGACTGCCGCCTTCCTACCAGCAGGGCTGAGGTTCAAATCCCGACACGTACCAATGTGTTTTCGAATTTTCGAAAATATATGTACGTTATCCGACGCTCTTACGGTGAAAGAAAACATCGTGAGGAAACCTTCATGCACGCCTGCGAAGAGATTCGAAGGTTGTGTGTGAAGTCGTCCAATCCGCATTTGGCCCGCGTGGACGACTAAGGCCTAATCACCGTATACGGGTAGGCTCATGCCCTCGGTGGGGACGTTTAATGAGCTGATGATGATGATGATAGAATGATGTGCTAGTAGGTATTCCTAGGAAATAAGGCGCTAACTCTAAAGAAACATATTATTTGTGTTACATGGAGAACGTTACTTACGTAATCTCAGTGAGAACCAAACCATGACAGAGCGGCATTAAAGGATATAAACAACTGATAGACAGTTATTATTCTCCGTCAATGCAGCAATACGCCCGACACCAGAGACAACAGATGTTAGGTCTCTTATATCCAGTAATTTTAAATTAAATTAGATTAAATCAAGGCTATCTAGTAATAAAACCCTTTCAGTAAAGCCTAAATCAAAGTATTTATAAAGAACAATTAATAATCAAGCATACAGGAACTTGGTGGTAAGTGGCCTTTTGTCGACTGTACATAATATAAGCCATGATCCCTAAAAAGAAAAATAATACGACGACCCATGTGGTGTAATGGTTAAGACGTCGGCTATTACACCAAGGGTTCCGGGTTCGATCTCCTGGAAGTACAAACATTTGTGTGCATGAACATGTCTGTTTGTATTGGCCTGGGTGTTTTATATGTATAATATACATAATATGTATGTATTTACAAAATATATATAAGTATGTTTATTCGTTGTTTAGTATCCATATTATAGGCTAATGCTAAGTTTGGGGCGAATGTCTGTAGAAAAAAAATATAGTAATTAAGTGGATGTCCACGAATTACCCAAAAGATGTATACCTACTCATGTGGTACACAAAACTTTTATACTGGCAACATCCTTACAAATTCCTAAAACATCTTAAAAACTACCAAATTTAAAAACAAGGCGTTCAATATTTCTACCAAAAGGGAAAAGAAGGAACGAATTCGAATAAAACCCATCACGTTCCCCGTATAACGATAAAATGTGACAACATAAATCTCAGTTGTGCGGAGTCCACGAATTCATGCACCTAAAATACCCAATGGCGTCAGGTTGAGCGCAGTTTCATTTTGGAGTAGAGAAACCATACTGTGCCATTAAGGCTGTGGCCGGAACGCAAGCGACGAGTTCCGAAAACCTGTGTTATTTTTTAAAATTATTTTTATTTAAAGTGCATGCATCCCGTAAGGCCGGCTCAACCACGGCCTTACGGGATGCCGATGTGGAAAATCGCTAGCGTTGTATTCCGTCGAGTGTCAGGTAACCGGTGACACAGAAATTCCCCCTTTCCCGTATAAAAGAGAAATAAATAAATATCTTCTGATATTTACACAGCGCCATCTAGTCCCAAAACTAAGTATTTAACCTGTAATATGGATACCAAACAACGGATAAACAAACTCGTACATATGTACATTTTATTTGTTAATACATACATATACCTACATAGAAAAACCCAGACCAATACAGACATGTGCACACAACTATTTGTACTGCCTGGGGAGCGAACCCGGAACCCTTGGTGTAAGAGCCGACGTCAACCACACCATATGGGTCGTCAAAGAAAGCAATGCTTCTGCATAAATGGGCCGTGGTATCACTCCGGCTTTTTGAAAATGCAAGCGTTGTGTTTCGTCGAGTTCACGAAGGGCTGAAAAAATACTTCCTTGTACCTTTCTCCTCTGGCTAATTTTTATTAAAAATATATACATTTTACACCAGATTATCTTAGATAAACAATGAACTAACTAAATGCATAATCTCACACAAAAACATCTCTGCTTTCTACTTTAACGAGAACAAAGGAAAAGCTTTCCCTTAAACTGACTTCATAGCTTAAAAACTTAATACGGCCAATTAAAGATGGCGGAATTTGTCGTAGACTTATGAGCAAATAAAACTATAAAAAAGTAATACTATTACACCATTTCACGTCTAAGTTTCGCCGCTATCACACTAACCTCACCCTAACAGACCCTACAGTTAATTTAATAAAACATGTGGCCTAATTCGAACCTTATTATTATGGGGTTAAGGGTCTACTAAGTATAAGAAACCCCTGTCCCGGTCGACTTGGGTAAAGTTTGTAATAAATAATTCACCGTCGACGGAGGTGTGGTTATTGAGCGATTACGCTTTTAGCTAGCTTATAAAGGCACAATAACATGGCTGTACAAGAATTTGTACTTATTGCTGTTATTTATGTAGCTAGGCGGGGGAATGTACGGTGTACTTCCTGTCTCCGAGGACATTACTTGCTTTTTGTTAGTTTCCAACAAGTCGAAGAATATTAGTGCTTATAATATTCGTATTACATAAAAGTAAAATTAAAGACTGATTTTTTTATTCTTGATGGGCTTGCTCTTGAGCACAGGCTATCCTAATGGAAGAGTCGTGCTCTAAAATGGAGCGAGCTTGCCCAGAATAAGCCTATTCACTCGTTAGGGTTCCGTAGCCAAATGGCAAAAAACGGAACCCTTATAGATTCGTCGTTCTTATAGTTTGAACGATTTCTGGTGAGTAGTTTTTTTTATACGTCAAAAACGGTGAACCACTATTTTTCATATTAAAGCTGTAGTAGGTGCCTAAGTAAATAAAATTACATTATGTTACTTGCTGCTCCGGAACCCTCCACGGGCGATTCCGAGTCGGGCTTGGCCAATTTTTTTTTAAATGCCACGGGGTTGTATGTGGCCGGAAACACAGACGCAGGCAGATCATTCCATTCATTTGCAGTATGCATAATGAAAGTAGACGCGAAACGCTTCGTCCGAATACGGGGAACATCAACAAAAAACGGATGAAAATTTGCAGTGCGCCTTGATGACCTGTGGTGAAAGGGAGACGATGGGATCAGTGCGTGGAGCTCGGAAGAACACTCACCAAAGTAGAGCCTGTAAAAGACCGACAAACATGTCACTTTACGGCGGTGGGATAAACTTTGCAAAAAACTGTAAATTGTTAATAAAGGTCTAGTAAATATATCATCATCATCATCATCAGCTCATTAAACGTCCCCACCGAGGCACGAGCCTACCCGTATAGGGTGATTAGGCCTTAGTCGTCCTCGCGGGCCCAGTACGGATTGGACGACTTCACGCACAACCTTTGAATTTCTTCCCAGGCGTGCATGAAGGTTTCCTCACGATGTTTTCCTTCACCGTAAGAGCGTCGGATAACGTACATATATTTTTCGAAAATTGGGAAAATACATTGGTACGTGGCGGGATTTGAACCTCAGCCCTCCCGGTAGGAAGGCGACAGTCCACACCACTGAGCCACCGACGCTCTTATTAAATATATAGATAACAAAAACTATAGAAATAAGTATAAATATTAAGCACAATCTTGTTAATATAGCGAGAACCGCTGCCGTCAAACTGCATGTGAAATTGGCAGATTATTTAAAATGTGATGTATAATAGTGTTTAAGTTAAAAAAGAAAATAAGTTCTTATTTTATTATTACCCTCAGGGTATTTCTCGACGACCTCGACGACCCATTTGGTGTTGCGGTTGAGAGGTCGGCTGCAACACCAAGGGTTCCGGGTTCGATCCCCGGGCAGTACAAACATTTGTGTGCATGAACATGTCTGTTTGTAATGGTCTGGGTGTTTTCTATGTATGATATGTATGTATTTACGAAAAAAAAAATGTATTTAAGTATATTTATCCGTTGTTTAGTACCCATAATACAGGCTTCACGCTTAACTTGGGGCTAGATGGCGCTGTGTGAATGTCAGTGGATATTTATTTATTATTTATTTATCATTCTTGGTAGATCGATGCTGAAGAATATGCTATGTCCATATTATTTGGGACTTGAAAACCGGATCGTATATATCACTACCTTAAAAACTATATTTTTTATTATATTGATAAAAGCTTTATATATGTAGCGGCAGTACATACATAGTTTTAAGTATTGTTTAAGCTTTCGTGACTCGCACACATTGTCTACAAGACAATTTTCCGATTACCGTAGCAGTTACCGTAATCACGGGCAGCCTGCAAAGTCACCGAAACGTCGGGAAAATAATAACAAGTTTTTAAATTTACCGCGCTTCTGTGCACAAATTGTGTTATATTCAATAGTTTGGTTGGTTTCATATTTATAGGTAAGCTTTGTATAGGCCATTCATTCACTGTATTCATGAGTATGGAAATCAAAAGTATAATGAAAGCCTATAAAAGCTCCATTCATTACGTTCATGGGCCGGGTTGCTCGCGGCTAAGCTACGGCTATTAATGAGCACGCCAGCAACTGATGCTTGAAATGGCTAGATTTTGTAGAAGATACTATGGTTTAATATGTCGATGATCGATTGTTTAGGTAATTTTGACCCATTTGGTGTAATGGTTGAGACGTCGGCTCTTACACCCAGAATCCTTGGTTCTGGCATGAAATGTCTGTTTTTTATTGGTCTGGGTGTTTTCTATGTATAATATGTACGTATATACAAAAATATATGAGTATGTTTATCTGTGGTAATTTGGGGCTAGCGCCATTGCGAATGTCAGTAGATATTTATTTATTTCATGTAAGTAACTGGCACGAACAAAAGTAGTTTTACTAGACTCAATTTTAAACTACGCTGTCGCCCATCTACGCTTATAATATTGAAGTCAAAGAAATGCGTTGCGGCCTTTTAGATTGGGAATACGCTCTTTTCATGAAGCTGGCTAAGTCGTATCGCTCAGGGAATATTTCAGATAACTGACTCCACAGTTGTGTCGTAAAAAGTTTCGACCAAAGTGTACGGTAAAGGTCTTCCTTTCGTCAAGGCTGTATGGATTTAATTTCGAATTTTGCAACAATGTATAATGTAACGAACGAAGGAAGAGTTCGAATATTTTCGAAGTTTTAAGAGTGAAGCCACATGCAAACCCAAAAAGTTTAACTTTTCGGACATAGCTGGAGTAATAAGTTTTGATTGTGTTAAGTACTGACCTTTGGCCTTTTTTTGTTATACTGTGAGACACAGTTACACGTGGTCGTCCCTTCATTTCTTAACATTCAAAAATACGTACATTAGAAAATTAATAGCTAAAATGGTATACCACAAACTCGGTCCAGGTCAAAACCAATATCTATCATGGAAAATATAATAGTGTTAAAAGCAATGCTTTTAGTTGGTGTCGGCCCACGAATCTCTCACTCGACTGTTTGTTCACGTAATTTTGTTGAGTGGTATTCTATATTATCTATAAAGTTATATTACTTTATTGTACTTACAAGTTTTTATTTAATTTTTTATGTCAAATTGTACAGGACGATCAAGACGATCGATCGATTGTAAGTGATACGCCTAACCATGACAGACTGGCATTAAAGCAGACCAAAACTTATAGACAGTTATTTTTCGCCGTCAATGTCGCACTGCGCTCGTCACCCGAGACAACAGACATTAGGAGTAGGTCTCTTACACCCAATGATGTAAAAGAATGGATTCGTGATATGCTCACAAAACAATCGAAAAAAGTGTTCCGAATGCAGTGACAGCACACATACACATATTTCAAATTTCGAACACATTTACCTAAACAAAAGAGTACAAACTGTACTCTCTTCGGCGGTTCGTTTTTGAGGCATGGATGGCTTATCTACCTTTATATATACAGAATATCATTGCTTACACCCGGCAATTTCACTAGCGCCAGTGCCCTCATCCCGGAACACAAAAGTGCATAACACTCCTGGTCCACGGGACGATATCTGGCACTGCGGTGGTACCTACCTACACGACTCAGTATCGAGTCTACCACCTAGACAAGTAGATACTGCTTCTATAACTTTACGTCCACAGCTGGACTGTATTTACCGGAACCAAGTTCTGTCTTAAGTTATCGCGATTTGTATGATTTGGACCCTAAGTTATTATAATTTATCGGTCGACTGTCATGTCTCATGCTATAAAATATTAATAAATATCCACTTACATCCACACAGCGCCATCTAGCACCAAATTATGCGCGAAATTTGTAGTTTGAATACTAAACAAATACGTACATATATAACAACGAATAAACATACTTATATATTTTTTTTGTAAATACATACATATTATACATGGAAACACCCAAATCAATACAAACAGACATGTTTAGATTGTTCATGCACATAAATGTTTGTGCCACCGGGGATCGAACCCGCAACCCTTGGTGTGCCAACACCTCAACCATTACACCAAATGGGTTGTCTGGCATCATTATGCCAGAGGGTTATCTTGTCTCATATAATATTGCATTGTGTTTACGAGTATTGTGTCCGGTATTGCAGTTTGCCAATCGAATTGGGTCTTAATGCACGTTTTATGCATCCTGTTGGGCAGTAATTGAATCATATGACGACCCATTTGGTGCAATGGTTGAGACGTCGGCTACTGCACCGAGGGTTCCGGTTCCATCCCTGGGCAGTACAAACATACGTGTGTATGAACATGTCTGTTTGTATTGGTCTGGGTGTTTCTATGTATAATATGTATGTATTTACAAAAAAGGTATATAAGTATGCTTATCCGTTGTTAAGTACCCATACTACAGGCTTCACGCTTAACTTGGGACTAGATGGCGCTGTGTGAATGTCAGTAGATATTTATTTTATTTATTTATTTATATTAGCGGCGCACAACTGCATAATGCACCGCCCACAGTGCACATACATGTGTTTATGGTACGAGAGCCGCACAGAAGGTCAAAAGGCTGTTACTGTATGCCAAGTAATCCATATTTATTAATATCATAAATGTAAAAGTAAAGATGTGATTTTTAAGTGGAGATAGTTGGAAGTGCGAACTTCGCAAGTCGTTGGATCGGTCAAGACGCGGTCTCCACTCCAGCACTCGTCTGCTCCAACGGCTATCGGTTCTACGACATACGTGAACAGCCCACTGCCACTTTTACGCCTATTAATTAATTAACTTTTTTAAGAAACTCCAAATATTGGTCTTTTTGGCTCAATATTGGTCGCTTTACCATATAACTTGTGAATCCATATCGACTCAATAAGAAGAAACTTCTAGTTAAAACCTACGTAATATAAACTGTTGTTTTAACCACATGAATCGTCACACCAAAACAAACCTAGAACAATGTAGTAATATATGTGATTTATCTTAAATCCTTCCCGCTTCTCATGAGCCGTACAATCATACTTGTTACGTAGGAAGCAGAGTCCGTCGACCCCTAATACAATTTCCTCGACAACGCCAAGTACAATAATAATAAACATCCCGGTTTAACCTCAGCCACCGGGTAGCGTTCACCTTAATCAGTCTTATTATCAACGGCATACGGTTTGGAATGCATTAAGCCAATTGGGATGGTTGTGTAAAACAAAACTGTAATTGGAGTTTTCGCGCATGAGTGCAGCGGGAGCCATGTGCAAGCTCAGGGCGAGCCCGCGGGCTGGGGGTTGCCAGTTTTAGAAATTTGGCTGGAGAATACAAAAAAAGAAAAAAAGCAGGCAGCTTTTGTTTCTTTTTTTGGAAATTCAAAACAGAATCTTCGTTCTTGTTTAATTATGGCTACATTAGACCACATAGTGTTAAGATGGTTGGAAATGATCATTTGAGTAGATTGTAAATTGATGAAGGAATTTTATTTTCCATCGTCATATCGTCGCCATTATTACATCATTGAATTGTTATGTTGTCCCTTACAAAGAAGTATTGGTAACTTATAATATATCCAACGATTTTCACGCCTTGAACTGTTCTATTTTTTATGTTATAGCATCTGATGATAAATGACACCGGTATGGTAAATAATAATTTTGACCCAATTGAAACATATATATTTATCTGTTAATATTTTTAGGCTTTAGGGGGCAAACAAGCATACGCATGTTTTTGTTACCAATTGAAGTATAATACCTTCCCGTCACAGAGGAGTGTTATGCACTTCTGTGTTCAACTTCAGTACCTACACTACCCTTTTACCGAAAGAAATAAGTGCATACTCTTATTTAACGGCTCCCCCAACGAATATAGAAGAATGTCATGATCACGTCATGATCCAATCTCTATACAAATTGGATAAAACATACAAATAGAGGGAAATGTTTCCACGTCCCGTATAATATATTGGATAAGCGTAAACTAGTTTAACAGAGCGTCGGTGGCTCAGTGGTGTGGACTGTTGCCTTCCTACCGGGAGGGCTGAGGTTCAAAATGTATTTTCGAATTTTCGAAAAATATATGTACGTTATCCGACGCTCTTACGGTGAAGGAAAACATCGTGAGGAAACCTTCATGCACGCCTGGGAAGAAATTCAAAGGTTGTGCGTGAAGTCGTCCAATCCGTACTGGGCCCGCGTGGACGACTAAGGCCTAATCACCCTATACGGGTAGGCTCGTGCCCCTCGGTGGGGACGTTTAATGAGCTGATGATGATGAAACTAGTTTGTGATGACGTCAGAGCCTCGCGAGGCTGCGCTGGTGCCTTTGAGTCATGCCACTTCTATTCGGTTTATTTATATAGCAATTGGGAGACATCCGCTTGGTGGTTGTGTAGCAGGGAAGTTGTTGTAGTAACAACTGTTCTGTGTTCGATGATTATTTTAGTTACAGATTTAACTTTTCTTATTTTTATTAGCGTATTGATAGCACAAACTAATTCAAATCGTAGAAGCCCAAAAGCTAGCTACAGCGTTGTCTGCAGCTACCATTAAATCCTGCTAAGAACTGCTACTTGGGCAAGCAGGACACGACATAAGGTGAACCATCGTTTGGGCTGCTCCACAAAGTCTAAATCAAGACCACCCGGAAACCCCCATCTGGCCAAATTGTCCCTACTCCGACCTGTCAAAGTCCGTAGCCTATTTATAGACTTCCACGTCAGCCAAGACAATTCATCGCCATGGGGCAGCCTCTCATCATTTTAACTTTTGAAATTTATTATTTTTGCTAAAATCATTTAACCTATAAAAAATTACTTTATTTATAATGTATTTGAAAAAAAAAATTTTTGATACTATATTACTATCTCGGTGCTTAGTTTGAGCAAAGACGACGTTGTGTAAATTTATGTGGATATTCTTTATTCTCATCGCCCAAATGTTTCTGACTAAACTGTTTCTGACAATGATGTAAAAAGTATAGAAAACAATCGAAAAAAGTGTTTCGAATGCAGCGACAGCACACATACATTTATTTCGAATGAGCGTACATTTACCTAAACAAAGAGCCTGGAACTGTATTCTCTTTGGCGGTTCGTTTTTGAGGCACGGATGGCGTATCTACCTTTATATATAGAATATCATTGTTTTCTGACAGTACAATTCTAACCTTAAGCATGAATATTGACACAATAGAACAAGCATGAATATTCACAAAATAGTGACCACAAGATGAGTATGCACTGTCACGTGTATAAATTTATTG
This sequence comes from Leucinodes orbonalis, assembly GCA_019425675.1. NCBI lineage: Eukaryota > Metazoa > Arthropoda > Insecta > Lepidoptera > Crambidae > Leucinodes > Leucinodes orbonalis. The sequence goes on along the minus strand of PQWD01006508.1, from coordinate 81,351 downwards.
TAACAGTTCCATACCACATTTCTGTATGCACACCGAGCCGTAACTCATGCCTAACTGCCTAACTTACTGGACCCGTAATTCACTTCGTTCCCCAGCCGAGAGTCTGAGTTGGGTTTTAGAATAATTTAAATATTAGGAACTACAACAGTCAGGTATATTCTCGTAACGGAATAAGCTGACATTGCCATTTAAGTAATTTTTAAGTTTTATGTAAGGAACTGAACGTCATGACCAGTCCGCTCACTCAAGTTCGCATATTATCCCTATTTCAAGGGATCCCTTTATCTGGTACTGCAATGTAGGCAATGTAGGTACTTAGACGACTAAGAGACTTTCAGGGCTAAAGATTTTAGAACCAAAACCCGCGTTTTATTGAATCTTTGGGTCGCCAAGCCTCGATTTGTAGTAGATTTAGGATCCTTTTTATCCCTTATTAGTACCCCTGCGCCCGTCACCCAATACGACAGATGGAAGTCCCATTATATCCAGTTATTACACTACATACAGTACTCTCTTCCCGAAATACAAGTCCAAAACATTCGTTCTTTTTGGTACTTATATATATATATACATATATATCCTACCTAGAGGACATTGTATCGAGCTTACCACTTAAAATATCAAAACGGAATGCGTGGGATTATTTTTATGCCTTTTTGCGTAATTTTGACGTTTCGTAGCATCAAACCAAAGTTAATTTCTGAAATTATATTGAATAAATATTGTTAATGTTGCTATATTCTGTTTCAAAAACGAACGTAATTATTCTAACTGAATTTAACCTCTTTTTAAGGGGGAATGGAAGGAGCAGGGGGTACATATCCCCTGCTCTCCAACTAATTTTTTTTCAATATTTTTTCCCGTAAAGGGGGTTTCAACAACCCCCCTTTTTGCAAGGGGGCTCCCTGTGTCCCCCCCTCCGTCCCGCCATTACCGAAAAATAATAACAACACGTAATGATTCTAAAGTCCTTCTAAGCACTAAACAAGGAGCTACGGACACAAACTGTTGTTTTGTTTATCCCAGACCAGATTACGGCACCTGCCTCAATTACCTCGTCGGTGTCGTCAAAGATCTAGAATATTCATTAGACCGAAGCCAAAGGGGCGGGCCGTCGGAGCCGCCATGCGAAAGCTCCCCAAAGTAGTACACTTTCATACATTAAACATGAATGTTCATTACGCAGTATAGCTTTATTAGAGACAAAAGTTTGCAGAGTGTTATTATTGTGGCGTGCCAAAATGTTTAACGTCACTGTTATTGTTTAATATGAATTATTCATCACTATTGGCCTATAAATATACAAATATAAACAAATAAAAAAAAAACCACTGACATTCACACGGCGCCATCTAGCTCTCAAGTTAAGCGTGAAGCTTGTATTACGGGTACTAAACCACTGATAAACAATTTTTTTTTTTTTTGTAAAAACTAGGTAACACCCAGACCAAATAGAAAACCAATACAAACAGACATTTTCATGTACACAAATGTTTCTACTGCACGAAGATCGAACCCGGAACCCTTGGTATAGTAGCCGACGTCTCAACCACTACATCAAATGGGCCGTCAAATTGTCATGGTTAAGTTAAAGAATGTGGTAAGTGATTTATTTTATGAGCTTTCAGCTAATAGTGTTCCCACATAAGGTACGTTTTAAATACATAATAATAATTAATAATAATAAAATCATTTATTCAGTGCCAAACACATACAAAGTTATACATCTTAGTCTAAATTACTGATGACCTGGTGATGATAGTGGATTCATGTCCACTGCTAGAGATCGGTCCGCATGGAAGTAATTAGGGTAAGGGAGCCTTCATTCGACAAAGGACGTAATGATAATGACGTTGATAAAGTTAGTATGTATAATCAATTCTGTCGGGTTATCGGCTAGCTTACGTAATATTTATTCAGTGCCAAAGACATACAAAGTTATACATCTTAGTCTAAATTACAGTAAGGACACTGAAAGGTGCCCACTCAGAATAACTCGCGCAAAAGGGGACGAAGTTCTGAAGAAACTTCTCAAATAAAAATGAAAACCAATATGTGTTAGTTAGTTCGAGAACACCCTCATCCTTGGAAGGGTTTATTTTAATAACATGAAGCTGCAGATTATATTTATTTGAAGACGTAAAATTATAGCGAATATATTATAATTATATTTTTATGTCATTAAATTAAGTAAGCGGTCAGTTCACTCACCTGGTGGTAGTGATACTGACCATGACAGATGCAGTGTTTTGAAAAAGTAATGTAGTCATTATTATCCATCAACACTGCTCTGCGCCCGTCACTCGAGACGTCAAATTCAAAATCAAAAATCAAATGTTAGGTCTCTTTTAGTGCTTTCATCACGAAACACCTTAGGTGGATAACTAACCTAACAGTCTATAATAAACTAGAAACAAAATATTCACACATACTTATTTATAAGGAGCAGGACTACGTTATGCCGCGGCTTGTTTGTGTCTAGTAATGTATAAGATATATACTAATGCATACAGAAGGCAAACATACTGTTTAGACTCACAGACATCCGAATATACAATTAGACTGGACAAGCCGCCAAGTTTATAGGCAGTCCCAGTGTCGCAATTTCTTTTCGGTTCTTACCTGTGAAAAGTTATTCTATTACTTGGTAAATTTACTGATTCATTGCGATGATGGCATGTTACAAGTGCACAGGATGGCATTTTGGAAAATAAACGGTAATTTCTTCTAATATTCGTGCGTCTTGACTCGTCTCACAGAGCGTTAACTGGCAGCCAGTGTATGCTCGTTGAGCTTACATTTGTCGCACTTTAAACGCGGCTTGCCCCATCTCTTGTATTGGGAAATCTGTGGTTTAGACTACTAGAAGGCGCTACAAAAGGGTTAGCAAGTGGTAGATAAGATTCTCATGTGGTGTCCACTTAACGTAAAGAGAATCATATGCTGACCTCGATTCAGATGGACTGACTGATGACCTGGTGATGATAGTGGATTCATGTCCACTGCTAGAGATCGGTCTGCATGGAAGTAATTAGGGTAAGGGAGGCCTTCATTCGACAAAGGACGTAATGATAATGACGTTGATAAAGTTAGTATGTATAATCAATTCTGTCGGGTTATCGGCTAGCTTACGTAATATTTTTCTAAAAAATATCTCTGGTTTAATCATAATGTAAAAACGTAGGACAAAAGCTTTCAATTTTGTCCACATATTTTGCGGTTACTTCACTAAGCGCGTTTCTGTCGGGATAAGCTTAAAGTAGATTATTGACATCGGCTGCCTTGGAAAATATTTTACATTTTCATGGCTTTGCTTAAGATTTTACCTGCTCTGTAACTTCATTTTAATACTGCAATATATTTTCCTGATACGGATATGAATTAGAAATCACACTGTTATTTCGGAGACAATTCTTGTTTTATGATAGTAGGCAGTGACGAGTAGACTGGGTCATCGCAAGGGGAAACTAGTTTTCATAACAGTTTTACATTCCGCGAAAAAAGAATACTTTGTGATAGCTAATCCAGTTTGGCTAGAACACAGATTTCCCAATACAGGAGATAGGGCAAGCCGCGTTTTTAAGTGCGACAAATGTAAGCTCAACGAGCATACACTGGCTGCCAGTTTACGCTCTGTGAGACGAGTCAAGACGCATGAATATTAGAAGAAAAACCGTTTTACCCAAATGCCATCCTGTGCAATTGTAACATGCCATCATCGCAAGGATCAGTAAATTTACCAAAGAATATAATAACTTTTCACAGGTAAGAACCGAAAAGAAATTGCGACACTGGGACTGCCTATAAACATGGCGGCTTGTCCAGTCTAATTGTATATTCGGATGTCTGTGGCTAGAACATTGGAGATTGAATCAGCTGATTGTCTGAAAATCACTTTATGCTTAATCTTTAAAACTACACAACGGATTTTGGTATAGATAGAGTGATTGAAAACGAAGGTTTATATGTATAATTAAGTCCAGGTTTCTAATTTGATGTCGTAAATAATTTCATTTCTTCCGATTACATTGCAAACGTAGGCTGAACCTACGAGATTAATTAAATAAAGTATTGTACACATTGAAAAGGCCTACAGAAAACTCCGCGATGGTATATGTCTATCTCTTATGGATATCCCACAATAACATTATTGCACCCGTGCGAAGCCGGGGCGGGTCGCTAGTATTCCAATAACCACTTTGCCGTGAACATGCCACAAATTGGATTGAAGAATCCATCACCCGCTACGCGTCCTTCGCATACGGTACCTATATTATGTGTATCGCCATGTTTTCAAGTTCTAATCTGAAGTACGTATCAGCGACGTATTCAGGAATAATAAATCTTAAAGAAACTCTACTGGAATTTTACCGTTATTAGCACAGCGGAATCTGTTCCCAGTTTAAGGCGCTTTTAATATGGGTACTAAATAACAAATTCACATTCGTTTAGAAAGAAAGAAGAAAGAAAAATCATTTATTGACCCTTTAACATAACATAAATTTTACAAGTAAAACGAAACAAAAAAGTAATACATAAAAAGGTCAATAGGACCCGCCTCGGCATAAGTATGTATGTATTTTTTTGTAAACACAAAATTTACTTCATTAGGAAAGCACACTCGAAATTGCATTTCTAAAATCTGACCTTAGGGTAATGTAATGTCCGTTCTATGCATTTTCCCATTAACAACGATTTTACTGAATTTTGTGTAGAAACTAAACTCTCTAACTTCTCTTGTGCTTTTTTATTCGAGTAACGTCAGAGGCATAAAGGAGCAGAAATGCTTTTCAGGTACCATGTACAAAGGGTAGGTACATTTGTTGAAAAAAACTTTGAAATAATGAATGAGATCGCAATTTCCTGTAAACGATGGATAAGTGAATGTGTGCATTACATACTCAGGCTGTGGTGGGTCGACTGTATTGATTTTGATGCACGTTCCTTCGTCACGGCACTCATTTGCGATCGGTCTACACATGGGTGACCAGTTCAGTCAATTAGCCTACCACAATGATGTAAAAAGTATAGATTCGTGATATGCTCACAAAACAATCGAAAAAAGTGTTCCCAATGCAGCGATAGCACACATACACATATTTCGAATGAGCGTACATTTACCTAAACAAAAGAGTACAAACTGTACTCTCTTCGGGCGGTTCGTTTTTGAGGCACGGATGGCGTATCTACCTTTATATATACATAATATCATGGCCTACCATCTGATTTAACTTTGGTACTTCTTACTTTCGTTTAAGCTCATAATGTAAACCGGATAAAAATGAACATTTGTCATTAAGTCAACATTTAGAAGGACAACTTCACAATGAAAACTTCTCGAAATGTCCACTTCTCACAATGAAAACTTCGCATTTAGTCAGTTTTCATCATCAACATCAGCCTATAACGGCCCACTGCAGGGCACAGGCCCTCCCGCACAAGTTGATTTAATCGTAAAATGTCAACTAGGTATTCGTAATAAGTCATGTATTAAATAAATAATATCCACTAACATTCACACAGCGCCATCTAGCCCCAAACTAAGTATTATTCTGTAGTATGGATACTAAACAACGCATAAACATGCTTGTATACCTTTATATGTAAATATATAGAAAACACATACAAACAGACATGATCATGCACACAAATGTTTGTACTGCCCTGGGATCGAACCCTTCGAAGCCAACGTTTCAACCACTACCCCAGATGGGTCGTCCAATTATAAGATTTAAATGAACACTTCTTACGCTAAATTTTTTATACGTTTTTGTTACTTAATGTATTTGAAAAGTAAAAAGTTTGTGCTTATAGAAAATTGTTGAAATTTGTTTACCTATATTGTGAATGTATGTAGTGACTAGTTCTCAATGGTTTTGAAAGCATTTATGAAAATGGTATCTGATATAATAGTTTTTCAACTCCACGAAGCGGGCTTCATGTATGATATTTCAGTCCAACGGAAAACATTTTATCTAGATTGAAAATACTATGTAGTGAATGAATTCCAATGGAATATGACTGCTTATTTGCAGTTGGTCTTTTTGGCACGAGTAGAATAAAGATTGCAATGAATTATATCTGACTGCAATGCCAACATTGTCACCAAAGTTTCAATTCTTTATAAATGGTTGTACTTCAGACTTAATTATGATACAGAAAACCGTATTCAGCTACAATTATTTTAAAGATTAACTCTTTCAATGTCTCTGTGACGCAATTACCTTAACCTTAACAAGGTTACTGCGTCATAGAGACCCCAACCGAAGACTATATGTGATTTGTGAAGTGAAATGAGTGTAACTTTTTATACGAAGTTAAACTATTGACACAAAGTTGAGAGGATGTTTCATAGTTTGCATGTGAAAGTCCTCTTGTATAACAGTCTCATTAGGAGTATATTGGAATACTGTAGCGTCGTATGGCGTCCACACTATGCAACTCACACATTGAAACTGGAACGCGTACAAAAGAGATTCCTAGCAAACCTCTCATTTAGTAGGGGCATCGCCAAAAGTGTTCGTTCCTATGAAAATAGACTGCAGTACTTTAAAATAAGATCTCTAGAGACTCGCAGAAACTTTCACGGGACTATATCTGGCACTGCGGTGGTACCTACCTAGACGACTCAGTATCGAGTATACCGCCTAGTAAAGATAGTAATAAGATTATTTACTGAGATGTAACTAAATTAGCTACAGGCAGATGTATAGAGCAATATAAGCCTCAATAAGGATAGTTTTATGGTAGAAAATGGATGTGTATGTCACTGGTATTCAAATGCGCCCGTGCGCGGCATTGTATGCAGGCTGACGCGTCCTTTTTGTCGCCTCTGCATGCGACACTCTCATTACCTCTGCCCTGTGTCAATGCACCTGCTACATGCAGTTTGACAACTTGAGCTCCTTTTCGTACGTAAGATTTATTATGGACACAATTTCGTGGATTAGGAAACGTAATATGACAAGTTATATGTTCGAAAGATTCGTTCGTTTAATTGGAGCTCTAGAGCTTCAATTGAATAAATCTTTCGATACGAAAACTAAAACAACTACCAGGTACTGTGCTGGCTTAGCGACCCGATATGGATTAATTATAAAGCCTCCGGCACGCGATTTTAATTTTTATTATTTTCAATCCGAAAAGAATGTAAGAAAAACTTTTTATTTCTTATAGCGACAGTTGTATGATCCGTTAATCTGAAGATAGTTATATGCCACAGCACAAGTAGATAATTCATTGTAATATACAAAGAAACATTAGAAAGTGTTAACTTATGATAACGCTCATAAAAATAATCATAAATAAATATTCACTGACATTCACACAGCGCCATCTATTCCTAAGCTAAGCATTTAGATTGTAATATAGATACTAAACATAGGACTTATATTACATTACATACATTGTTTTTGTAAATACATACATATACATAGAATACACTCAGATCAATACAAACATACGTTTTCATGCTTACAAATGTTTGTATTGCCCCGGGATCGAACCCGGGGATCCTTGATGTAACCGTCGACGTCTCAACTATTACACCAGCTGGGTCGTAATGCATATATAAAAATGTATCTATAAAATCGTTATTCCGTAAAATGCACAGATATGAATGTATCTTGTAATGCTCTTTGGTTGCTTCCAATGTAGTGCATGGTTCCATGAGGTTCCACAATATTTTAATGCATTTCGCAGCCGTTCGGGCAGCTTTCCCACAAATACCGTTGCAGAAGTGCACAGCTGCGGGTATTTTGCATAACATGCACAGTGCACACACAGTGGCGCCGTATTTCACGCCTTATCGGAACACCTCGGTTCGAGGGAGGTTGGCGGTCTGTTAGACCCCACGGAGATGTTGGCCGGTTGGTAGTTTGACATAATAGTACAAAAGTTGCTTTGTGTGTAAAATATATATTTATTTTATTTTTAAAAGTTTAAGTGTTACGTGTTCCAGAAGATATCCTGTTGTTTCTATGTATAATATGTGTTTACGTACGAGTAAATGAGTATGAAGGAAATCTGAATAAGTATGTTTATCAGATGTTTAGTACCCAAAGTACAATCACTTTTGATAAAAGAAAGACAATTTAAAAAAATATATATATTTGGCATGTATCGTCTATATATTCATAGGCATAAAAAAATGTAATTTCAATATAACAAACAGACACTTAAATTTTATTAATAGGTAATTTATTATTTGTAATATTTAATAAATAATAAATATCCACTGACATTCACACAGCGCCATCTAGCCCCAAGTTAAGCGTGAAGCCTGTATTATGGGTACTAAACAACGGATAAAAATACTTATATACATTTTTTTTTTGTAAATACTACATATTATACATAGAGAAACACCCAGACCATTACAAACAGACATGTTCATGCACACAAATGTTTGTACTGCCCGGGGATCGAACCCGGAACCCTTGGTGTTGCAGCCGACGTCTCAACCGCAACACCAAATGGGTCGTATTTATATAACCACAGATTTCCCAATACAGGAGATGGGGCAAGCCGCGTTTAAAGTGCGACAACTGTAAGCTCAACAAGCATACACTAGCTATCAGTTTACGTTCTGTAAGACGAGTCAAGACGCACGAATATTAGAAGAAATTACCGTTTTTTTTTTTTCAAAATACCATCTTGTGCAATTGTATCATGCCATCATCGCAATGAATCAGTAAATTTACCAAGAAATATAATAACTTTTCACAGGTAAGAACCGAAAAGAAATTGCGACACTGGACTGCGTATAAACTTGGCGGCTTGTCCAGTCTAATGTATATTCTGATGTCTGTGTATATAACTATACCTACATATTTTACATTTGTATAGTATAAACTTTCCTAATTATATTACTTTATGTCCTTTTGAATTAGCCCGCTTTAGGAAATTTTATTTTAAAATGATCTGTTCCTTCGTTATTACTTCCATATTTTCTTTTGTCATGTCTGTGTGTGCATAAATAAATGAATACCACTGTAAACATTGCGTGCATGCATACAGCAAAACATCGGGCACCAACCGTCGACTGCTGTAATGGGTCGTTGAGACCGCTCGACAGCTCGCACCGAAATGGCCGCCGCCATTACTGATGCCGTGTCGCTGACTCTTATCCAGCTCTAGAGCTTTATGCCACAGACTGTATTCGGAGAGCCGTTTAAGTTGTTCTACCTGAGGTTCATTGTTAAAATAATATATATGCGCAATGAACTAGTGTCATAATAATAAAAACGTTTATTAACTGAAGCTTTTACAGGTTGAACCTTAATAATATTCCTTAAATAGGACGTCCTGTAATATTCCCCCGGAATTGAACCCATGACCCACCGATCACGCTTGCTTTCAATTCAAATTCAAAGGGTTAGCATCCATTCTCAACTTGCAGGTGAATTTTTTATACTAAATCCCAACCAAATCGGTCTTCCCATCGATAAGAAACAAAAAAATCAACACAAATATATATCAATTGTGTTGATTGTTAAGATATCCAAACAATAATACTTAACCCATTGAACGCCGGGAATCCAGACACAATAGAGAATCAATTGTGTCTGGCGCATTAAGCAGTCATTGGCAGTCAAAGGGTTAACGAATTTCCGCTTGTTTCATATAATCAGTGATAGGGTATATAGTGAATTTTCACTCACGGCGTAGTGCAAATACTCAAAATAGTGATGGGAAAAAAATATTATCGATTTTTCGATTTGTAAATAATTTACAGACCAGAGTGAATGCGAAACTTACATAACTTTCAATCCATTTGCATAAGGTTAGAAAAGGAAAGAAAAATACAACAACATTGTCGAGGCACCAACTTATATTTATACAAACAGATGTACTTACCCAATTTCCTTTTATTTGATACAGTCGGCGTTGGGGCGACAGGGCAAATCGTTAATTTGCGCTCGCGGCTTTGGCGCCCGTAACGATTATGAGCGAATCCGCAAAACAGTGTTGGGAAAAGAATACTATCGATTGTTCAATCTGATAATAAGCTGTGTAAAGTTTAAAATTATCGATACGTTTTAAATGTTGAAGGAAGAAACATGCAAACGTATAAGACTCTTAATAATCAAAGAGTATTACTACTTTGTACTAGTGCCCAATCTGCTTTACAAAAAGTAAATTTTATATATTTTTTGATGCCAAACATGTGACTGCATATTTGAAATGTATTTATTATTTCTAGCTCTTAAGAACATCAATCTTTGTGATTCATGAAGAACATCATTTAAAGTTCACATTTTTTAAATTACATGCCTATCTTAATAACAAACTACCTAATTCCGTCGCGCAGCTATGAACAAATAAGTGCAGTGTTAAGTTATGATATCATCATCAGCTTATATCGTTTGATAGGTCAGAGTAAGGTCAATTTTGCCAGATGGGGATTTTCGGGTGGTCTTGATTTAGACTGTCTCTGTGGAACAGCCCAAACGATGGTTCACCTTATGTCATGTTCTGCTTGCCCAAGCAATTGCCATCAGCAGTATTTGATGACAGCTGCAGATTAAGCATTCACCGTACCAAGTTTTAGGGTGTTTTTATGTATAATATATATATAATATAATATAATTCATTTATTTGCTTGTTGGAATATGGTACATAGTAGGGTGTTGATAAAAGTAATGCTTCCGACATATTCTATCGAATTTCGATGTGCAAATTTTCATAGGTAGATTATTAAAGTTATACATTATAAACATACTAAAAGAATATATCATCATTCATTATGCAAATTACATTTTACAGGTCAAATTTATGCTATGAGGTTATAAAGTAGATATGTCAAAATTTATAACTTACAGGTAGTCACAACATACAGATTATTAATATACAAGTCGGAATTATTATTACATGTTCAGTTTGTAAGACATTTTAATAACAGAATAAATATTTGTCAAGTTATATTAATTAGTTACAAATAGTTTTAAAAATATGTCAAAATTTGTCATTTATATGTATGCATGTACAAAATATATAAGTATGTTTATCTGTTGTTTAGTGGCAATACTGTTTCACGCTTAACTTGGGACTAGAAGGCGCTGTACGAATGCCAGTGGATATTTATTATTATTGTTTTATATAACTCTATGCTGGTTCGCCAATTAGTTGACGTGTGCAACCTGATACACATTAAGCCAATAAACCGGATGCCATTAAAACAAATGAAGCAGCAACGCACCGCAACTCAGCCGGCCGCGGTCCCGCTGTATAATCCGGTTTGTTCCGGTTCGCGGCCATTAAGCGCTAGTGTTGTATCGGTAACTTTGATATCGATATAACATAACTTCTCAATGAGTATTTCAAATATATTCGATTGCATTTTGTCAGTATGCATTTTATATCGTAAAATTTATGTTAGTTTATCTTTATCCTAGGATTGTGGTTAAGTAATTGTAAGTATGTAATAATGGGCTGAACGTTTTAAAAGACGATTAACATTTTTACAATACCTTACCCTTAATCTAATCAAACTGAACATACTGGAAGAAATACCAAAAATACATTGTTCCGGTCTCGAAGGACCAATTTAGTCCCATGGGAATCTACCTTTTGGTACTAAATATAGTATATGTATTTACCTGATGATCTACTAAATCCCGTAAAACCCCAATTCATTGATCCATTATTTACAGACCCGTTAGCAAATTTCTAAGGCGCTTGGCCCACATTCTCTAACGCTTAAATGGCTCGTCTAGCGCTCGGGAAATTGCCGAGGAAGCGCCCGCGGCGTCAGCGCTTACTGCTGCCAATTTCAGGAAGCGATGTACGTTTACTTTCCCTGCGGGTACGTCTGTATTGGATTTGATATTATTCAAACTTATTTTTGGACGGTTGCATTGTCGGATTTCTTTGTCCCCCTTGATGAGAGGCTTCCCTGGAGATAAATTGTCTTGGCCGATCTGAAGGACTTTAAATTATGAATTTAATAATGCTTAATAAAATATTAATAATGCTTAATTGATTGAAGCCGAATGATCCCCGTGGACCGATTCTTAGCAGTGTCATCCATTTCCTACCAGCCACCTTACTGATCTAGCTGTTTCATTTATTATTAAGTCATTATTTTAAGAACACATTGCGGCCTAGTACCTACCGGATTGCACTCGTATAAACACTTTGGGACTATTGATTTTCTAGTTATAAAAATATACTTGTGACCTTTGTGTCGCCCGATAGGACGCTATAAAAAGGCAAATGACGATGCGAGCCCAAAATAGTTGGAATTATCACACGGCATTTACGATGTAATTAAGCCATAGAAATAAACACATCAACCGCCATAAACAAAAAAGGCGACACAAAAATAGAGTGAAAAATAAAAGATTTTATTATTAGAAATACAAAAGTTTTAACAAGTAATATAAGGGTTGCCATAGTCAATAAGCCGTAATACAATACGCCCTGCTTTCTTTTTCTTTTTTTCTTGTATCTTTTTGTGTATTTTGTGTACAATAAAGAATTAATTAATAAATTAATCAAAGTCAGGGCATATGCTCAGTGAGTCCGATAACTTTGAACATCGTAACACACTGGTGTTGTCTTGTGTTTCTTTTTGTAACATGTTTTTTTTGTGGTTTAAAAATAAAAAGGTAAAAAATATGTTTATTTCATAGCTTAGCCCATAATATTGTTAGTATACAAATTACTTAAAATCTATGTAAGTGAAGGCATGTAACATATTAATTTAAGTACGAGTATTTTCCACCGTGTAAGGCTCCGGGCACACGCACTTGTGCTTGGACGCAGTGCAGAAAGGGGCTGTCCAGCTTGACACTGAGCACGTTCAGAATGGTGTCATGTAATGTGTGAAAATATTTTTTTTAATCATCTATTTTGTCTGTTATCCTGGAGGTCAGAGGGTTCAACCTCGAGATATCGCTATATACTGGAAACAAATCAAAATCGAGTGTAAAGGTTATACCAGTTTATACTAGCATACAAGTTGGGCCATACCATACAGCAAAGCAAAGTCACATTAAATCGGGTCCCCCCCGCAACGCCCTAAGCCGAGGTTCGAGTCCCGTTCGGAGACGCCCTTAGGCTCGTTGTGTAATTTTAAGGCTGAGAGCATCTGCGCTCGCCACTTGCCGGTGAAGCTGTAAAGGCCATCTGCGGCCAACAGCAGTAGTCAGTTCGAAAAAAAAAAAAAGTCACATTAATTAAATTTAGGCTTACATTAAGCACTTATACACGTGATAAAATTAAAAAAATATGTCGAAAACGCTTTCGACTAATCTACAAAGTTTAATAGATCCTGATTATTGAAATGAAATGAAATGAAATGAAAAGTGTTTATTCAGTTTAGGTCTTAAAGAACACTTATGAATGTCAAATGAAGCTACCACTGGTTCGGGAGGTAGTTTTCCACTGAGAAGAACCAGCAAGAAACTCAGTAGTTACTCTTTTCAAAAAAAATGTGTTGAATACAGATTCATTTGTAATCAAAATAATTATATAAAGCAAATTATTTTCAATTTTTATCGTATATTGGTAAAATATAATAATCTACAAAAGCTACTATTAAGCAGTTAAGTTTTTAAATTTAAATAGATACAAAAAAAAAAAAAAACAAAAGTAGTGCAGGCGTGGAAATCAACATGTCCATGAGTTTTTATCATTTATATAATCTTCAACACTATAGTAAGCCTTTTTTATTAAAATAGACTTTACATGAGACTTAAACTTATGCAGGGGTAAATCAATTACATTTTGTGGTAGCTTATTAAATATTATTATGCTTAATCCACAAATGAGTTCCAACCTTATGCCAATCTAAGATTTTGGAACGGCAAGTTTGTGTTTGTTCCTAGTGTTCAACTATGTTATCTGACTTTTTTGAAAATACATGTAAATTTTTGTGTACATAGATGACGCAGTCTATGAATGTATTGAGACGGTAATGTTTAAAATATTTGTTTGTTTAAATAATTCCCTAGTGAGTCCACGTGATTTAAGGCCGTATATGGCACGGATGGATCTTTTCCTTATTATTAATAGACTCTATCACCCGGTATTAAAACTGAAAATTCAACCAACATTAATGTAGCTATACTGTATAAAAACATAATAATAATAAAATGGGGGTATAGGGGTCCGACCAACATCTTCGGGGCCCAAGCTAACCTTTCCTGCACGGGGCCCCTGCTGATCAACAGACAAGGCTCTGGCGCCGGCTTTCCTTGTGGGGTTGGGGGGGAGACGGCAGTCGCTCCCGTAAAGGCCAAAACTTGCCAATCATGGTTCGAACTAAAAAGGGATTTGTCAGGGATAGGGCGCCGCCGCAAACGGCGCGCAGGAGCTCGCCTGACTCCTGTGACAAGTGGGCTAGGGCTACCGCACCAAGGGCGGGCGCGGTTAACGACGCGAGCCCTAAAAGATCCGCTTTGCAACACTGAACATTGGCACGCTAACCGGACGCGGAAGGGAGTTGGCCGAAGTACTCTCGAGACGAAGGGTGGCCGTGGCGTTTCTGCGAGATCCGGTGGAAAGGCAGCAGGTCCCGGTTATTGGGAATGGCTACAAGCTGATCTATACAGGTGCTCCTGGTGGGGAAAACGGAGTGGCCGTGGTGCTGGCCGAGGACTTCCACAACGATATCTTGGAGGTGAAACGCTTTAGCGACCGGCTGATGACCGTCAGTGTGCTTATTGAGGGGCTGTGACCCACTTTTATTTTTATTTTATTGAGGGGTATCCCTTTGTCACAGGGAATCGTTTTGGTGTGATCTAAACGGTCATGTGGGTGAGGAGTGTGGGGAGTTTGAGCGTGTCCACGGTGGGTTTGGCTACGGCAGCCGCAACACGGAAGGAGAATACATTCTCCGAACGTGTGCGGCGGCCGACCTTGCCATTGTGAACACATATTTCAAAAAGAAATCCGAGCATCTCATCACCTACAAGAGCGGGAGGCACGCGACCCAAATTGATTTCTTACTTGCTAGGAGACACCACATCAGCCATGTAGCTAACTGCAAGGTCATACCCGGTGAGAGTATCTCTGCCCAACATCGTCTCCTTGTCATGGACCTCTGCGTTAAGCCTAAAGACAAACGGGTGGAGCGCTGTCGGCGTCAAATCCGGTGGCTGCTTGATAAAGACCGGTCGGGCACGTTCGCCTCAGCTGTGCTGAAAAATTCAGTGGCATTGTTGATGGACCTGTTCAAGTCCACTGGGAAAAGATTCAGGAAGCCATCACGAGGGCGGCTAAGGCGGTGCTTGGCGTGTCTAAAGGCGGACGCAAATGTGACAAGGAAACTTGGTGGTGGAACGATTCAGTCCAGAGGCAGATAAAGGAGAAGAAAGCCTATTCATAAAGTGGCAAGTGTCCAGATCTCCTGAAGACCATGACGCATATAGGGCCGCTAAACGTGCCGCAAAGATAGCTGTTGCCAGAGCCAGACGTGACCACCTTCAACCACTGTATGATAGGTTGGAAACGTCTGAGGGGCAAAAGCTTATCTATAAGCTGGCACGTTCCAGAGTCAAAGCAGCACAGGACATCACGAAGTGCCGCTGTGTTAAAGATCCAGGTGGTAACCTACTGTGTGAGGACCTCGCGGTGAAGGAGAGATGGCGCTCGTATTTCCACGAGTTGCTGAATAAGCAGCACAGAGAGGTGCAGCCACCGGTCCTCCCTCCGAATCAAGGACTTGTGCCACCGATAACGCCCGATGAGATTGGCCTAGCTCTTCGCCGTATGCAGAATCGGAAGGCTGTCGGGTCCGATGGAATCCCTATCGAGGCCTGGAAGGCGTTGGGAGATCATGGTGTGAGCATCTTAACAAACCTCTTTAACCGGATGCTCCTCACTGGTAAAATCCCGAGCCAATGGAGAACGAGTATCATAACTCCAGTCTTCAAAGGTAAGGGATCGGTGCAGGAGTGCGGTAACTACCGCGGTATAAAGGTCATGTCTCACACCATGAAGCTCTTTGAACGGATAGTCGACTCCCGGATCCGGCAGGAGTGTGCTCTCTCGGAGTGTCAATATGGTTTCCGTCCTGGTCACGGGACTATGGACCCTGTTTTTGCCCTAAGGATCGTCATGGAGAGGTATAGGTTGAAGAACACGCCTCTCCATTGTCTGTTTTTAGACATGGAGAAGGCGTTCGACTGTATTCCTCGAGAGATGATTGGTGGGCACTGAGGTCGAAAGGGTACCTGAAATTTATGTTGACATTATCCGAGATATGTATCACAATTCCGATTCTACTGTTCGGACTGCTGTTGGTGACACTATACCCTTCCCATAACCGTTGGAGTACACCAGGGTTCCGTACTCAGCCCGTATCTGTTTAGCGTGATACTGGACGTCCTGTCCGAAAGCGTCCAGAATACACATGAGCAACCTCCTTGGCTGTTCATGTACGGACGATATCGCGCTGACGGATTCGGATAAGGGACGTTTGACCCAACGAGTGAATGCATGGAAGGGTTCGCTTGAGAACGGCGGTCTGAAACTTAATGTGGCGAAGACAGAGTACCTGGCCTGCAATACTACTGGTCCCTCATCCATCCGTATAGGTGCGGCCGAGGTCGAGCGAACGGACCAGTTTAAATACCTGGGATCGGTACTTCACGCGGCGGGAGACATCGATTGCGACGTCAAGGCACGTATTGCCGCGGCTTGGGCCAAATGGCGTGAGGTGACTGGTGTCATCTGTGACCCCAAAATGCCGGTTAAGCTGAAAGGACAGGTCTATAAATCCATCATTAGGCCTGTCCTTTTGTACGGCAGTGAAACGTGGCCGATACTTGAGCGACACAAGCAGGAGCTGCGGGTCACGGAAATGAACATGCTGCGATGGATGTGTGGGATCACGCGGAAAGATCGCGTTAGAAACTCCCGCATCCGGTAGCCTTCATGTTCGTGACATTGCAGACAAGCTGCAGGATGTCGCCTACGCTGGTATGGCCACGTTTTACGGAACCAGCAAGCTATGTGGGAAATAAATGTGGCCATGCCACCTCCGCCCGGTCCCGGTAGAAGGGGCAGGCCTAAGAAGTGTTGGCTTGACGTCGTAAGGGATGACATGCGGGCTAATGGTGTAACAGTTATGGATGCTAAAGATCGTGCAAAGTGGAAGAGAAAGTGTCGGAAAGCGGACCCTGGGCTTCGGAGCGTAAGCTCCGAAAGTAACCGGGAATATCGCTAAGATGATGATGATGATGTATAAAAACAATACTCGTGTATTGTTTTGTACTATATTTATATTTATAACCAGCATTCGTCATAATGAATTATAGAATTACGAGATTTAATCAATGGCTTTTGATGTTTCATCGCGTGTGCCGACACCATTAGGCCTACGCACTTGGCCTAGAAAAACCTACTGAAAACGTGAAAATCTATTGTTTGTATCAGACAATGAAATGTATTTCGGTAGCTCTACACATTGTTTTCACTTATGATGGCTTTTTAAATGTCCGCTTTTTAGGGTTCCGTAGCCAATGGCAAAAAACGGAACCCTTATAGATTCGTCAAGTCTGTCTGTCTGTCCGTCAAAAAAATCAATATATTTTGGGGTTCCCCATACATTGAACTTTTTTCATCGTACCCCCACGTGTGGGGTATCAATGTGTAGATCTTGAAAAATGGTATTGAGGTTTCTAATATCATTTTTTTATAAATTGAATAGTTTGCACGAGAGACACTTCCAAAGTTGAAAAAAGTGCTGCTGCGGAACCCTCTACGGGCGATCCCGACTCGCGCTTGGCCAATTTTTATATCAGTCGATAGACAGTTCCAGTGCGTTCGATGAACAAATGTGAACGTTATGATTTCTTTTAAATGCTTTTTTTGGGTATGTAATTGAATTGTATTTCTTTTGTTTAACGATGTTTATTTATTTATTTATTTATTTATTCATTCAGAAAACCAACAGCGTTATCTTATAGTTAGACTTATAATTATTCATTACATGTAAGTATGGCCAATAAAAGGTTTCCTTAAATTAACTAATAATAAAGTAACAATTGACTATAAAAAATACTACATTTATTATTTATTACCGTGGTTGCACAAAACATGTGATATAATAACTCATATATGTAAATATACATAAATAAATAATTATAAGATACATATAAATAAATACCCATATAATATGATTAGGTAGAATATTAATATATAGAAAAAATAAACTAAATTTTATAAAAGTATAAACATATACATCTTACGAGTACTATGCATGTATATTATTTATCACCTAAGACTTAGACCATATGTCATCGATAATTTTGCGTTTAAAACTAGTCTTACTATTTGCAAATGATCAATGTGATTGAAATTGTTGTTATAGTAGCTACAATACGCCAGAGAGCAGAGTTTTTAAGATAATTAGTGAGATGTTTTGGTACATGCAGAAGACAAGTGTGACGCGTACGGCTTCCCGGAGTCCTATAAAATATTTTAGAGACAAGCTCAGGGCAGTCTATATTACTTCAAAATATCGTGTAGTAGCTCATGTCTAGTATAACCCTCCTTTGTTCCAACGTCAATAGTTTAGTTCCGTACAATCCTTCGTATGACTGAAAACCCTTACGGCACCGGAAGTTAAGATGCTTAACAAATTTCTTTGAATTCGCTCCAATTTATATTTATATTTTATATATGTGGGGACCATATTGGGCTAAACATATTCCAATATACTTCTAACAAAAGCAAAGTACACAGACCTTATAGCATATTTATCTTTGAAAGGCTTACAAGTTCGTAAAATCTTTGAAAGGCTTACAATTTCATTCATCTGGTCTTCTATAAACTAATTTTTTTAACGCATGCCCTATTTTGTGCTATGTATTCATGTATAGGTAAACGTGGAATCCGGCGGGCCGTGTACCCAAAAGCTCCACTGAGCCAGATAATGCCTTTGATGGTGTTTTGGAGCCTTAAATACACGACACAGATTGTTCTCAACGTAAATTGTTAGCGAAGATATTGGAATTGGAGCTTCTGTTAGTTTAGTAAATTTAAACACATAGTTATGACATTATTACGTTCTTGTGGGACGTAACGTAAAACATGGTATAAAAATTGGCCTATTTATTGATTTAAAGTCGGAGCCAAGTTTACCAGGATCAGCTGGTAAGCAATAATGCGGTAACCTAAAGTAAAGACATGTATTACATATAAATAAAATTGTAGTGTTTGTAGTATTGAAATAATAATTAAAATTTTTGTCTGTCTGTTTGTAACGGGTAATCTCTGAAAGCCTGGATGGATTTGGACGGGACGTACGACGTTTATGTTTTACTGCGGGAGAATATCTTACAACACGGGTATTACCCTTGACCAATTTCGTAGCACTCATTGTTAGTTAGTTCAGATACGGTTTCAGGAATTATTGTTATATATGTAATAAATACACAATTATTGATAAGCTTTCATTGAAATTAGTTATTTCGATCGAGAGATCTAAAATCATGGACCTATAAAGAGGCTGAAGCTATGTGAAAAAAAAAATACAAAAACACTTGTATTTGCACACACACGCACGCACGACATACACGTTCGGTTTTTTCTCTCCTTTTCACATTAATTAACTTAAGATTAACTATAGTATAGTATTATTGATTTGAATTAATGCTGGTGTATGTACTTTATAGTTAAACCATTGTTATGTAAGAGCGGGGTCACCTAACACAGGTTCTTTTGCACTTACCAGGAGGTCCCAATCACAATTATTTTATTGTAAAAATTATAAAGGAACTAAATAAATTATTATTATTATTGAAAATCAATAACACTTTTTGCATCATCACTATAGACGGCAGCGACACTCGCCACGGGTGGGTTTTAATGCTTTAGGCTGAAAGCTATCTCTCGCTCGTCACTGTAGACAACAGCAAAAAGTTCAACCGAAAAAGGCTGAGTTGCCAACTCACCATCTCTGTGCACATCACTGGGTATACTCCAGTCGATCCTGCCCTTCAACCTGCCCTTCCCTGCCGAAGTATGGATCTTCCGCCTACCATACCATTCATGTTTGCCTTTGTCTTGTTTCAGATGAGGGGTCGGATTAATAAAAGCTGTATATAAACATGACTACAGGGATCTTATGGTAAGAATTTTTATCTAACTTTGACAGTTATCGTATTTAATATTATTAAACGGTCTTTTCGTTTTATTATTAAGAACGTTGTTGATTTATTGGTGTGGACTGTTACCTTCCAATCTGGATGGTGCAGATTCAAATCCACCTACGTACCAATGTCTTTTCGAATTTTCAAAACTATATGTACGTGTATCCGGCGCTCTTTTAGTGAAAACATCGTGAGGAAACCTGCGCACGCCTACGAAGAGATTCAAAGGTAGTGTGTCAAGTCGACCAATCACACAACATCAACCATAATAATTAATTAATTGCAGTAAGGAACCTTAGACTTGGCACGTCTTTGTCTTGATTTCATTACTTTTTAGAGATAATCAAGTAGCTCCATCGAGACTTGGCTAGATTTTTTACAGAATGTTTTTGGTGGATTGCATTTACTAAATGGGATTCCAAATAGACTAAAAAGCAACTTGCAAAATTAATGAGGAGCGTGAAGGAGGAACGCGCTGCTTGAAGCAAAGAAAGGACCCACAAATTACTGAGTAGTCTTCATTATGATAAGTACTAACGTGAATCAAGCCTCCTCCTCTCTTATAATATAGTTGCTGTGCCTGACACGGTCCATAAGGTTCTATGTTATTTGTAAGTTCACCTAATTACTATGGAATGCAATAAATACTGAGTATTGAATAATGACTAGCAGTGCTACCAACGGTATATTTTTCCGCAGTAAATGTTAATCGTATGAAACATTATATGCTAAACTAAACAGTAACATGTAATATACTTACGTTACCATCCCTCATGCTTTAAGGTTTTGTCAGAATCGCATCGATATATACTATAAACACTCTGAATACATGGTACCGAAATACACATTATATATAAAATACAATATAAATGAAACTTTGTAAATCGGTAATATAAATAAAATCCCTACTCTGTAATTAGTTAATTCCCATAACTTAATGTTCGTGTAAATATAATGCGAGCATGATTTATACGAATTTTTCATTTTAAGTATATTTGGCACCCAGCAAAAAACATCTGACCACGTGAAATGCAAATAAAACATTTGATAAATCATCAACGCTCTGAAAGCGCCAGCTCGAGGGGTTGAAGCAGATTGCAAGCGATGAATGCCAGGGCGGTAGGGGGTTGGGGGTGGTTTGCCTAGAATACTATTTCGGGGCTGTTATAAATTGGCTTTCGCCCGCTTTGGAGATTCGCATATTTTTCACTGCTACGCCTCCTAACGGATTATACTGAACAATAAATGAATTGCTTAATCATATTCGGGTGTTTTCTATGTTTAATATGTATGTATTTACAAGAAAAAATGTATATAAGTATGTTTATCCGTTGTTTAGTACCCATAATACAGGCTTCACGCTTAACTTGGGGCTAGGTGGCGCTGTGTGAATGTCAGTGGATATATTTATAATTATTATTTATATTGAACTTTACGACCTTTGGTGGTAGGTAAAATAAAATAAAAGTACTCAACTTTCTTTATGGCATAAAGTGAACGGGACGGTGAATTCGCTTACCTGGTATCAAGTGATACGCCTGACCATGGTCAGGTCTGTTATGACAGATACAGTGTTGAAGGAAATTCATAATAGGAGGTAGTTATTTGATTTTCCGATAACACTGCCCTGCGTTGAGTGTTAATAACTGACTTGGGTCGTCATACACCACCATCGATTTATTTCGTGCTTAAAACCAATAACTTGATATTTAATTCCGCCAACTTTACTCTGTTTTTGTTGTTCTGGAGTGGAGACAAGTAAGGGATGCCATATGTAGTGATTTGCGGAAAGTCGTTGGCGGAGACTAGATGAGAAAAGCGGTGGGCAGGGATATCTTGCGCCAAATGGAGGACCTATGTCTAGCAGTGGACTGCGATAGGTGGAAGTAAACTTTGATAGCAAAATACTTAGGTTTAGGCTCTCTTAGGTAAAAATGGAATATGGGTGCGCAGTAAATAGTCGCGTGGTATTTTTAATTAATATGATAACCAATAAAACTCACCATCATTAAGGTGTATCGGGAGATTTATTAAGCGGTTTACCGCTTGATTGATGCCAAAATTAAACATGGAGGGAGTTGAGTTGAAATGTAAAGTGGATGTAATTTTCAGGCACGTAAAAAAAACCTTTGTTAAAGTTTAGAAATTTTTCGGCTACGGTATTGTCATTAAAATTAGCTTACTACGTAGGTATTTCCCCATAGGTATGCTGTGCGGGCAGGCATGTGCCCTTTGTGCCTGTGGCCTGTGCCCCGCAGTTGGCTGTTTTAGGCTGATGATAATAACTACGTAACAAGGGAATGAACTTTAGTATTCAAATAAGTGCTTTCTAATTAAGCTTATTTCAAATTGATGTATCATCATCATCATAAAAATCTAATATGCCCACTGCTGAACGAAGGTCTCCAGTAGTGATTTTCAAGCGGGCCGATCCCTTGCAGTTGATATCCATTTGCTACCCGACACCTTAACCAGGTTATACGTCCATCTGATTGAGGCTTGGCCTATGCTTCGATTCCCGTTACGTGGACGCCACTTGAGAACCTTTCCGCCCCATCGGCCATCGATTCTACGGACTATGAGCCCTGACCACTGCCACTTTAACTTGCTTACCCTGTGGGCTATGTCGGTCACTCTAGTTTTACAGATACCCTTGTTTCGGAGCATATCGCGTAACACATAACATAGCCCTCTCCATAGCACGCTGAGCAACCTTCAGCCTATTTAAGAGGCCTTAGTCAGCGACCACGTTTTGCTTCCATATGTCATAACTGGCAACACACACTGATCACACTGATCAAAGACTTTCAACTTGAGACACTAAGGTATTTTGGACAAAAAGATCTGCCTTAACTTCCCGACCGATGCCCAGTCTTATTGGAATCGACGAGAAACGTCCTTCTCGAAGTTGGACCTACCCATTTAGAATAGAACCGCATACTAGAAGCCTTGACTTATTTGAACTACTTGACCCAAGTACACATTGAAGCAATCATTTCCAATTAATACCTACTACGGAACTAAAACTTTAATAATTTCCTTAAACTCCAAATATATTGCTCTGTAATACTTTGGCATATTGCCCAAGGCAACCCCTAGCTCTTAGTTCCACGTTTATGGTTTTAACTGTTTCCATCGATCCGTCTAAAGTAAACGGTGAGGTGCGAAGGTCGTGGGCCCTTATGCGTGACGACCTAAATCTGATTATATCACTCGCAGAGTGACGGTAGGGTTTTTAAAATATGTGTAATCGAATTCCTTTCTTAACGTAAGAGGATACCGATTTAATAATATACACAGGTGTATGTCGTTAAGGTTGCTGTAAAATATATATATATATATATATATACCACACAACCACCACCACCACAGCGGATTTAAATAATAAATTAAATATTGCTATATATACACGGTGTTAAATAAGTGAGCAATAATACTTAAGGGAGGCATGCTTATTTTACGTATTAATCAACAGCAATAGACCAGGAGTACAGATACTACTCCGAACTTCCATTCATTGAAATTGAATTTGAAACCATAGGAATAAGTGGCAACCCTGATTAGTCGGCTCATTTAAGTCAATGACCGCCCGCGAGAATAAGTATTAGTGTACACGTACCTATGAGCGAGTATGTGACGTGAAGAGTTGGGAATGAACAGCGAAAAAATGAAAATACTTATTTTTATAAACTAATACAAATTTAATTATTTCCTATCTAAAAACATATCATCAACACTTTTATTTACAGAAACTCGCGCACTATAAGAAAGGCTCGAAGTGTCCACCTTCTTTTTCAATACACAAAGCAGTACGTCGTAACATTGATGCACGGCAATTCTGCAACATCTGGGGAGTTACCGTAGAAAATGCGATGTTTATTCTTCTTAGCATTTCTTCTCGGGTACTGCATTCCACAGCGTAGACTTGGTTCTTTAGGTAACTCCATAAGAACAAGGAACTGGGCCACCTCTGCCAACCCATTTGTCGGGGTACATCACGTTCAAGTATTCGCGGACGCGACGATCATAGTGAGCAGGTGCTCCATCATGCTGGAATACTAAGTTGACATATTCCGACACTGGTAGCTCTCTTAAACCTTCTTCTATTTCATTTTTCAACATATTCAAATAACCTTCCCCATTTAGACCTTGAGGGAGATACTTGGTCCAATAAGTATGCGGTCTCCGACGATACCAGTCCACACGTTAATACTCCAACGATGTTGGAAATTGCTCTCGCGCGAAACATGAGGATTCTCATGGGCCGAAACATGCTCATTGTGTAAGTTGAGCACTCCATTTCTTGTAAATGAAGCTTCGTCAGTCCACACCATTCTTTTGGCGAAGTGAGGGTCTTCAAAAATGCGTCTTCTGTACCATGTACAAAAATCGATTCGCAGCTGAAAGTCTGCAGGCGTAAGTTCCTGAGTCCGCCGAAAATGATAAGCATGCTGGCCGTCGTACCCCACATAACAAGTGCGAATGAGGAGACTCATTACCTAAAATTCTCGCTGACATTACCGAAAGTCGGCAGTTGGGTTCGGCAGGACATGTTTTTCAAAACGCTAATTATTTTTTTTAAATTACAAAAGAGATTCCTGATCGGGAAACCATCGTTTTAGTTTCTCACAAAATGAAATGTTTAGTTACGCAGCAAATAATTCAAGTACTAAATATTAAAATGTTGCGTTAAGTAATTATTTTAAAATTATGTCAGTTAAGCAGCCGACTATCTACCTCTACGTGGTGGTAAATGGCAACTATCGCATAAGATACGAAAATGTTTGCATAACCTATAGTTGCTGACTTGTGACGTAAAGTTAAAAGTAATCAAGTCATGTTTTGCCCGTCACCTGTTGCCCTGGAATACCAAAAGCATAATTAAACATTATTATTATTTAACTCTGATAGGTAGTGCAAGGTCAAAAGTTTGAGAAATACATAACATTATTATGTAATTTTATTTGAATTTAAAAGTAACATAATTACTTCAGCATAAATGAAAACCTTTCATTTTAGAACCTCAGTTATCAATTGACGAATTAAATGTTTATTTTATTGTAAGGAACCTCCATCCTTTTTAAAATTGCCGGTAAAGCAAGCCGCTGTGCGCTATGTAAAGGGCTCGCTTTACCGCCAATTGTGCCGCCGCTTGCGCCGGCATCCTTTGTATGAATCGGCGCGTTCTTTGTTCTCCCTTTGACCTTTAGCCGCTAGCGATTATTTTCAGTGCCGCAAGACATTTTGGTTGTAAATACCTAGTTCTTTTCGGCAACATTTTTATGCAAAACATTTTAATTGAAGTCAGTTGCTCTGTATCTTCTATGAACGTTAGTCGTATCTAAAAAAACAAAATAATTAAAATGTCACGGCTGCTGAATGCAAGAGGAAATTCACGGCATGTGTATTCCAATAGCGAATTCTATGATATGATCCTGTGTGTTGGAGCTGCTCGCAACAATAGCATTCACCAGGCACGTGAAATTTACCGCCAGAAGTTCATAGAAGGAAGGCCGACAGCTGAACAACGCCGTTTGCCTCCTTTTAGCGTTTTCTGAAACGTGTGCCTGCGACTACATAGGACCGGATCCTTCCATGATGAACAGAAAGAGGGAAGATCAATCACTCGT
Organism: Leucinodes orbonalis; assembly: GCA_019425675.1. Lineage (NCBI taxonomy): Eukaryota > Metazoa > Arthropoda > Insecta > Lepidoptera > Crambidae > Leucinodes > Leucinodes orbonalis. The sequence goes on along the minus strand of PQWD01006508.1, from coordinate 55,616 downwards.
GATGTGATCTTAGAGGAGCGGATTCTACGACACTTCGAGGATAACCCGGAAACCAGTACGCGACGTGCCGCCGTGGTGTTTGGCGTGAATCGATTTTTGTACATGGTACAGAAGACGCATTTTTGAAGACCCCTCACTTCGCCAAAAGAATGGTGTGGACTGACGAAGCTTCATTTACAAGAAATGGAGTGCTCAACTTACACAATGAGCATGTTTCGGCCCATGAGAATACTCATGTTTCGCGCGAGAGCAATTTCCAACATCGTTGGAGAATTAACTGTGGATGGTATCGTCGGAGACCGCATACTTGGACCAATCTATCTCCCTCAAGGTCTAAATGGGGAAGGTTATTTGAATATGTTGAAAGAATAGAAGAAGGTTTAAGAGAGCTACCAGTGTCGGAATATTGTCAACTTAGTATTCCAGCATGATGGAGCACCTGCTCACTATGATCGTCGCGTCCGCGAATACTTGAACGTGATGTACCCCGACAAATGGGTTGGCAGAGGTGGCCCAGTTCCTTGGCCAGCGCGCTCTCCGACCTGACTCCGTTAGATTTTTCTTATGGAGTTACCTAAAGAACCAAGTCTACGCTGTGAATGCAGTACCCGAGAAGAAATGCTAAGAAGAATAAACATCGCATTTTCTACGGTAACTCCCCAGATGTTGCAGAATTGCCGTGCATCAATGTTACGACGTACTACTTTGTGTATTGAAAAAGAAGGTGGACACTTCGAGCCTTTCTTATAGTGCGCGAGTTTCTGTAAATAAAAGTGTTGGTGATATGTTTTTAGATAGGAAATAATTAAATTGTATTAGTTTATAAAAATATAGTATTTCATTTTTTCGCTGTTCATTCCCAACTCTTCACGTCACATACTCGCTCATAGGTACTGTGTACGCTAAGTACTTATTCTCGCGAGCGGTCATTGACTTAAATGAGCCGACTAATCAGGGTTGCCACTTATTCCTATGGTTTCAAATTCAATTTCAATGAATGGAAGTTCGGAGTAGTAGCTGTACTCCTGGTCCTATTGCTGTTGATTAATACATAAAATAAGCATGCCTCCCCTTAAGTATTATTGCTCACTTATTTAACACCGTGTTATTATATATATATATATATTATACGACTTTGCCCAGCACTAAACATCATGTGTTTTATTGTATATATTTATGTGTTGTTTTAGAAGTAGAATAGTAGGCAGATTTAAATTAAAAAAAATACTAGTAGGGACTCTTCAATTGTCAAGAAATATTATTTAAGAACCTACAACGGCTTTGGCTTTTCTCCAATGTTTATTATATCTCAGCCAACTGAAAGTTGATACCGTGCTTTTTTAGCGGGATTTGAACCTGCACACTCCAGATCGGAAAGTAACAGTCCACACCACTGAGCCACCGACGCACTATATCATAAAATGCGATACTTGAAAGCCTAACATGTTTGAAAAAGCTGACTGATGCGCCGACGCGGCTGGAATGCCGCATAGACGCGTTATGGCACACTAGGCCATTGCGGTAGCCCCAAGGCTGTAAACCAAGGTCGGAACCCCAGGGTTAATTAAACAACACATCGTGAGGATACCCCCATAAAATCGAAAACATGTCTGTGAAAATTAACTATTTTGATATTGAAATTAGGTTTTTATTTTTTCGTATCATTGACTTTTATTTAAAATTTAATAATGATAACCTTCCTTCTATATGATGACTTTAATTCAGCCGTGATTCTCTTTTTTACCTCATTTCATTTATTTTCCTAAAAACCCCAAATATTCGAAATTCCAAAAAGTCATAATTGATAAGTCCCGAATATCATTCAGCCTCTAGCCATTTTTCCACCCACAGCGGATTTAAATAATAAATTAAATATTGCTCTCGCACTCTTAATATAATTGCGTCTGTCTGCCTTTAAACCGATTATGGCTATAAAAGGCCACCAAATGGTATGTCAAATCGACAAGTTAACACCGAGTTTGCATTTTGAAGGTACAGATTTATGATGTGGCGCACCTGACTTGCTGAATGTACTAAATCTTATTATCTTAATAGAATAAATTCAATGGGAGGAATCAAAAACGAAAAATATTAATCTTTATAATTCAGTGTTACGTCCCTTTGGGACGATCACGTGGGACGAATCACTGAACTAGACAAACAACGTTGCGATTAGCCGAGTGAGTGAGATTAGGAACCATCAAACCCCTGTTCCCACGCTATATTTTGTTCCATCATTAGCTCATTAAACGTCCCCCCCCCGAGAGGCACGAGCCTACCCATATAGGGTGATTAAGCCTTAGTGGTCCACGCGGGCCCAGTGCGGATTGGACGACTTCACGCACAACCTTTGATTCTCCAGGCGTGCATAAAGGTTTCCTCACGATGTTTTCCTTCACCGTAAGAGCGTCGGATATCGTACATATATTTTCGAAAATTCTTAAACACATTGGTACGTGTCGGGATCTCAATTAAAAGTCAGTGGTTATATTGTAAACCATGCTTGTTAACATACCTATATTAAATTTGGTATTTTTATTGTATTTTTTGTATTCTTTTTGACGTTCATAAGTGCTTTTTGTAAACTTAATCTGAATAAATGAATTTCGAATTTTTGTTTTTTTTATAAGATAAAAATCTTGCAATATACGAAACACCAGGATACTCGTTAATATTCCATCAGATAATGGCCGGAAGATAACAAAATCACAGGCCAGTCTCCAATTGCCGGCCTCGAATGAACATAGCCGACACAAATCAAGGACTAGTCCCGGGAGTCCTGTTGCCCGGTAATCACGACTGATGCGGCTTCCGTTATTCATCGTAGACTAACCACTCGTGCCTGGAACATATATCACAGGTTAAATATAATAACGTCGATTTGGGTCAACACAGTTATAAAACTAATAAGTAGTCAATAGCATTTCATTACTTACATAAGTAATGAAATTCTATTGACGCTTGGGAACAACGTAATAAATCCTTCCTATTAATTTTCAGCGATACATTTGAGCATAATTAACAGTGAAACACCGTCAAAAATAAATGATTTTATTGACGTGTCAATGATAAGACTCTTGGGGACAAAAATGGTTTTTCTATTGTTTTTCAACGCTATATTTGAGCATAATATGAAACACTTAAATCTAAAAAACATTTCGAAAATAAATGTGTTTCAGGCAGGTAGCCGCGACCACCAATTTTCCTTAGTTATACTTATAATAAGGTTATTCTGTTTTAGTACCACTCTCATTTATTAGATGTTGCCATTTAAATTATTACTTCTGTCGTCTTGCATCTCCATTTGTTGAACATAAATCTCTTTTATACAAAAAATAAGTCAGAAAAGTAAGTTAACGATTGTTATTTCTCTCACGTTTAAAAATCGCGTACGTGTTTTCTCTATCTCTAACTTATTATTCTGCATGTACAAAAAATGACAAGGACGCATTTACAAATTAATGAATTCAGATAAAATATATGTAAATGTATCATCCAAAGCGATTCCTAAATGTCTATACCGGATACCGGGTCGTTTTTGTGATTGGCTATAATTTGACTACCTAACAATGATGTAAAAAAGTATGGATTCGTGATATGCTCACAAGACAATCGAAACAAGTGTTCCGAATGCAGTGACAGCACACATACTTATATTTCGAATGGGCGTACATTTACCTATAAGCAAAAGAGTACAAACTGCACTCTCTTCGGCGGTTCGTTTTTGAGGCACGGATGGCGTATCTACTTTTTTTAAATTTATTTAGAGCCACAAACAGGTATGCAATACATTTAAAAAAATATATCCTTATTTAAAATAATTATTCATTACAAACCCAGCATTCTGGCCACACATAGTGTTTCAGTTTTACATCTTCGTGAAACCCATTTAAACATCATTGGACTAGTCACAATCTTATATATACAGGTTGTACAACAGCAATAAAATAAAAGTTATTTGCATACATAATAAATACCCTACATAACACAATTTTATTTACATAAATAAATAAAAAACGTTTATATATACAGAATATCATACCTACCAAAACCGAACTTCAATTTGATAGTTTGGTGTATGTAAATACCGATGTAACGTAAATAAATAGCCATGCGAAGCTAGGGCGGGCTCCGAGTATACGTATAAATTTTATATTTTTAACCCATTGTTCGAGTCGCAGGCGTTGTGATACATAATGTCGATGTGGCTGCGAGCCAAGCCGCCGGCATCCGAAGGCGTTTCCCGAGGAACTACAATGGCATATTTTATTCTCGATAATACGAAACACCTCCAATAGTTATCGTAGTTAACAACTGTTCAGTCGGTTTGGTAATCGAATACATGTCCACAGCTATTTTTATTTTATTTTAGGGATTTAAACCGATTTCAATAAATGTACATCAACGATGCAGCCTAAGTTGTATCACGCAAACTCAAATGATGCCTATTAACTCTTGCCTTGAAAACCCCTAAATCGTACGTATCGTGAAACACAAACGCAAGAAGGTTTTGCAGTTCGGACGATGGCGTATCAGAACTTTTTTATACAACTAGATGGTATATCGACAGTAAAGGGCGGAACCGTCCCACGGCGAGCCGTCCGATAGAGAAATGGTGCTTGAGGAAACATATTGTGGTATTCCATCGCACCTCTCCGGAATGCAACCTGTAAAAGACAGACATACACGATAATAATTGTTTAAGTTTGTTTGTTACTAACACGACATAGTTGTTTAAGTTTAATTGTTACTAATACTATGGACTCACGTTCGAAATAAATGATTTTTTATTTTATTTTATTAAACGACGATGTTGAATACTTGAAGAGCGTCGGTGGCTCAGTGGTGTGGACTGTCGCCTTCCTACCGGGAGGGCTGAGGTTCAAATCCCGACACGTTTCAATGTATTTTCGAATTTTCGAAAAATATATACGTTATCCGGCGCTCTTACGGTGGAGGAAAACATCGTGAGGAAACCTTCATGCACGCCTGCGAAGAGATTCGAAGGTTGTGTGTGACGTCGTCCAATCCGCATTGGGCCCGCGTGGACGACTAAGGCCTAATCACCCTATACGGGTAGGCTCGTGCCCCTCGGTGGGGACGTTTAATGAGCTGATGATGATGTTGAATAGTTTGTTACTTCCTGGCGATCAACTCATCACCGATCAGTCTTCTTGCTCGTCGATCTGTATCATCCAGGACTTCTAGAGGCTCGAGGTAATATTATGGTCACCCAGACAGAAGCAGATGGTTGCTTGACTGGTGCCATTGGCAAGCGAACGGACTAGCCCTACGCCATCGACCCATCATATAGGTTTACATATAATAAATAAATATCCACTGACATTCACACATCGCCATCTAGCCCCAAGTTAAGCGTGACGCCTGTATTATGGGTACTAAACAACGGATAAACATCATCATCATCAGCTCATTAAACGTCCTCACCGAGGGGCACGAGCCTACCCGTATAGGGTGATTAGGCCTTAGTCGTCCACGCGGGCCCAGTACGGATTGGACGACTTCACACACAACCTTCGAATCTCTTCGCAGGCGTGCATGAAGGTTTCCTCACGATGTTACCTTCACCGTAAGACGGATAAAAATACTTATATACATTTTTTTAAAATACATATTATATATAGAATAACCCAGACCATTTCAAACAGACATGTTCATGCACACAAAAGTTTGTACTGCCCGGGGATCGAACCTGAAACCCTAGGTGTCGCAGCCCTCAACCGCAACACCAAATGGGTCGTCATTTATTGAATGTTTTCCATTTGCTATTAGAAATCGTTTAAACCAAAAGCCTTAAACCTTAAGCGGTAAACGCAAGTCACATCGCCGCCTGGGGAAATGAATGCAGAGTGCCCGGACGAACCCGTTCATTTGCAATGTTACCATAAAGTGCACTTTTAAGTCTGGGCCGCACGGTTATTTTATACGTCCACCTTGTAACAAATTTATTTTGCTGCAGAGTGTGGAGAATTCCAGGTTTTCCGTTTAATTTCGAAAGCAAAAGGGGATAAAAAGGGGTTGAATTTATTAAAATCCCTTCTTAGGGAAGTTATGGTTTGGGCTGTGCGTTGATAGACATATGTCAGTCAGACACCTTGAGTTACATTTGTTTATGTACATTATTATGTGAGCGTCCTGACCACTGTGGACGATCAGGACGCTCACCTTACTGTAAATGATACGCCTAATCATGACAGAACGGCCTTGAAGGAGACCAACAACTGATAGACAATAATTATCCTCCATCAATGCCGCTCTGCGCCCGACACCCGAGACGACAGATATTAGGTCTACAAACACAGTAATTTCACAAGCTACAGTGCCCTTATCCCGAAATACAAAAGTGCATAACAATCCTGTTTCAGGGATTGTGGCATTGCGGTGGTACCTACCTAGACGACTAAGTATCGTGTCTACACCTAGTAAGATAAGAGTAAATATATTAAATTCAAAGTCATGTTCTCTAAATATTAAATTGTCTGCATTCCAGGAGCTCAAACAGCCGTTGGCTTTTATAAAACAGAATCCAAAGTATTCCAGCGATACAAATAAAACTAGTAAGTCATTCGGCCTTTTATTAGTACGAGAGCACGGAACGATGCAAAAAGTGCAAGATTTCTTCACCGAGTCCATTGAATGCGTTGGCAGTAGGCTTACCAGATGGCCGGGGAATCCGGGATGGTCCCGGAATGTTGAATCTAGCTTGGTGGACTCGGTACTGACTCGTCTAGGTAGGTATACACTATGAGGAAACCTGCGCACACCTAAAAAGAGATTCGAAGGTAGTGCGTGAGGTTGGCCTATCTGCACTAGGCCCTAGTAGACTACGGCCGAATTACCTTTACTGGGTTGGCTCGTGTCCCTCGGTGGGGACTTATATGACTGATGATGATAAAAACTGACAGCGTACAACAATACTAGCCTGGTGGTGAGTTCGGGCTACTGCCTGAACATGTATTTAGAAGTACTCCTTCTAAACAAATGGCATTTTCCTTTTAAATATGAATCATTTGACAGTAAAAACAAGACACTACCTATACTGTTTCTACAACACTACACCATAATCCTGGAATTGTCCTGGATTTGATAAGTTTAATCTGGCAACCCTAGTTGGCACTGATCACAATAAGGCGGCAAACAATGTGCCCCGGGGCGCAACTGCATTCAATTATGGCACTTATTGCCTTGTGTTTAGTTCTAAAACGGACGATGTTTATGTGCAAAAGTTTATGCCAGAACGGTTTAGCATGAATGCTCGCGAAGTAGGACACTAGGCTTCGATGATATGACCAACTTTTTTTTATTTTTAATAACAAATGAAATACGTAGAGATGTATGCGGATTATGTATTCATGAACAATCCCATCTTGAAGCTGTCAACGAGAGATAGATAAATCAATTTACGATTCTTATTATTTTCTGCTGACATATACAGGTCTTGGCGTTATCACCAAACGTTTCTTGCTCGATCTCCGTTCAGTACAAACAAGTATCCGAACATGTCTGTTTTAGTGGTCTCGTAGTTTTCGTATAATATGTAGGCAATTGCCTACACAATGAAATAAATTGATAAGGTATCGTTTACAAATCGTTTATCCATTGATTTATGCCCTTATTTACCTACTTAACTGTAGCGAATCGAGGCAGCAGAAAATATGTCCTAGAGATGCTTGCGTAATCTGGGGCTAGCTCATATGTCTACATTTTTTGTTATGTGGATATCCATTGCGAGTATTATTATTAATTCCTTAGTTCTTCCAGCTCTATGGTGTTTGGCTCAAATGCGCTTGTAACCACTACAGATAAAACTAGAGCGCGTCAAGTACATACGTCCTTTACGATACACGAAACTTAAATTTTCATAAATTCTTCAACCTTCCTGAGCTGTGGCTTTAAAAGGTTAACACAAATCTCAAGATAACATAAAAACGATCATATTTATTTAATAATACACAACGATAACTAATCGAGATAAACATAATGGGGTCACAATTTTACGAAACAAATAATATGTCATATATTTATAAAAATATTTATATTTAATTTTTCCGTTAGTATTAAATGATCAAGGTAACTGTAGAGCTCGAGGGCGAAGCTTACCTTAAGAACCTTTTCACCCTTACGGATAAATGCATAGCGTTCTTCATACTTATAACCCATACTTATATATCAATATGTATATATATTATGAGAGGTAAGATGGAACCGTAAAATCCTTGTGCGAAAGTACGGCAATTTCCAGAGCTTTGAATGTGGCCCAGATGTCAAGTGGACGCTTGCGGCCCTTTGAACCCTGCGGCGCGAGGGCACCCTCGAGGATGCACTGGACCTAAGGAAATTACATCTTGAAGATGCATGGGAATAAAAATATCCCCGCAATCCGAGGGCAAATGGTTTAAAATTTATTGCAGGCAAACCTTAAGTTGAAATATCCAAAAACATAAATACAAAATATGCAAAATACAGATACAATAGGTTTCTATGTACGCTCCCGTTTCAGTATAAAACACATATGTTCCTAAATAATACTTTTAATTTAAAATTCCATTCCAAGTATAACCATGAGATGTATGTTTTTTGATACACATTTTACAAACAATATATGTAATGAACACGAGGAACTTGTGTAAAATGAGGTCTTCATTGAGAGAAATATGAGAAGATCGAGTTAAGTATGGCAATTGGATAGTGGACTCCTATCCTGTCAATCCAATTCTAAAATACATAAATTCTTTGTTCAAGTTCAAAACCAAATTTATTTTTAGCTCAGCAAGCAGTTATTGTAAATATTTATTGAAAAAATCCACAACAATGTTTCGAGTTTTGTGCCTTACTTCTTTTAAATTGAAACAATCTTCAGATATTCGACAGAAATTCCATCTTGTAATACCTTAAGCTGAGCAATTAGGTACGCGTACTTTCGATATATTTTTTAGCCTATTCAACGGCTTGGCTGAGTATTCTAATTTGAATTGCATTGTTATTTTTTAAAGCTTGGTGACTTGGTAATGTTGAGCAAATTCAACTCCAGCATTAAGCCGCAAGCTGTAACAATAAAATGATGAATACATATTTTTTTGATGTCTCCATGATTTAAAGATATAAAAAAGAGAGAGAACTCTCTCTCCCTTCCTTTTAACCTATTGCAGTTTCACCACTCAGTGATCATGAAAATTTAATGATTTGTTTCTTGTTGCAGACGCAATAACCGATCGCGCTCGCTCGGTGTCCCTGGGACGTCGTCACGCTCACTCGCTCAGACATATATGGGGCACGGGACAACGTTTGTAACTGCACTCTTGTAAAGTAGTACTGCAAATAACCAGCCTATAACGATTCGATGAGCTGGCTGATGAGATCGCGCCCGTAACCTACACGGGCGCAATGGAAATGGAAAAATATTTTAAGAGTTCCGTAGCCAAATGGATAAATACTACAGATTCGTCATCTCTGTCTGTCGGTCTGTCGCAGCTACCTTTCTCCGAAACCGTTTCAACGATACTGTTGGAATTTTGTGAGTACATGTGTCCTGTGAACCACATTTAGGCCCGTAATCTGGAACAAGACTCAAGATCTTAATAAAATTGAATTAGAAAGGGATGCCGCTAATCATCGTATAGAGTGCTATCCCTTTCTCGCTCTACTTAAGGTAAGATCAACGCTTAAGTCTCATTCTAGAATACGGACCTTAGACTTTCACAAGAAACTTAAAAAAATGTGTAAATCTTGGGGTTCCCTATACTTTGAACTGAATCTCAAATAGTCCACTGAACAAAGGCCTCCTCTAAAGACTTCCACTTGGACTAAGAATACCTATAGACTCGGTACTGAGTCGTCTAGTTAGGTACCATCGCAGTGCCAGATAGCGTCCCGTGAAATAGAAGCGTTTTGCAATTCTGTATTTCGGGACCAGGGCACTAGCTAGTAAAATTACTAGGTACGAGAGACCTAGCATTTGTTGTCTCGGGTGACGGGGGCAGTGTTGCTTTGGTGGAGAATAATAACTGTCTATCATTTATCTAAATCAATGCCGCTCTGTCATGACATGGCAGACCATGGTCAAGCATGTCAATTAACATCAGGTGAGCGTCCTGTATCCTGGGTGGTATGTTTACTGGGTACAAGAGACCTAACATCAGTTGTCTCGGGTGACGGGCGCAGTGTGGCTTTGGTGGAGAATAATAACTGTCTATCAGTTGTTGGTCTCCATCAATGCCGCTCAGTCATGGTCAGGCGTGTAACTTACTATCAGGTGAGCGTCGGACCGTCCTGTACTTTTTAACATAAAGCCTATCTTTATAATACAATGTTGTCCAGGTAGTGGTGGTCGATGCCCCACGCGGCGCCCACCACCATGTCGGCCCCGCCGCGCCACCCCCACTTCTACACCGTCGAGGTCGGCGACACGCGGTTCACCATTCTCAAGCGCTACCAGAACCTCAAGCCTATCGGATCCGGGGCGCAGGGCATTGTCTGGTCAGTATACACCACTTTACACCATCTGTATTTAAGACCTTAAGAAATTTTGTTAAAGTTGAAACTTGACTGAAGACTTGAAAAGTCATAAGAGTTAAAGCCGAGTTATATTTGAAAGTGAAAATGAAAAGTGTTTATTCAGTTTAGGTCCTTACAGAACACTTAGGAATGTCAAATGAAGCTACCACTGGTTCGGACGATAGTTTTCCACTGAGAAGAATCCAGCAATAAACTCAGATTTGAACTCTGTACTAGACTTAGAGTTAGTGATTTATTATAGAGAACAATAAGCATTTTGAGTTTGAACTTATCCATGCATGCAAATGAGGGATGAGCTTTTATTCAAGTCATAGTCATAGTCATTTGGTGTAATGGTTGAAAACATCTGCTACTACACCAAGCGTTCGATTCATAGGCAGTACAAACATTTGTGTGCACGAACATGTCTGTTTGTATTGGCCTGGGTATTTCTATGTATAATATGTATGTATTTACTCAAAAAAGTGTATAAGTATGTTTATCCGTTATTTAGTATCCATATTACAGGCTAGTGCTTATATTACTTGTCGATAGTTTAGGGCTAGATGGCGCTGTGTTAGTGTCGGTATGTTGCTAATGTCGAAACCTATATAAAAGGAAAGCCTATATTCATCAGAATATGATTAATTGTAAAGACTTATCTTACCAATGGATAAGTTACAACTCGAAATAATAATAAAATTGGGCATACAATGTTATTATATAAAGGTTTTTACGTAATCACCTTACTTTACATTCTGTCTCTACAATATGGCACGACTTCTTGCATGCTGCACTTTAGTTCACTACGCTCATGTTTTGCATTTTATTCATACTTTTGCACTTTATTCATACATTTACACATTAGCTGGATGCAATCACTATAAGTATGGTATGCGCACGCGCTTTTAAAATGTAGAACCCTGGCTAGTTAAGTTTACAATTTTGTATTTATAATTGAACTTGGATTATTATAGTATTATTCGGATAACTTCGAGTAAATTGTCTTTTAAAGATTTAAAAAATGGAAGAAATATAAGAAATAATGATGATTTTTCATATAAAGGCTGTATACACTTTGCGGCAGGATGCACTGAAGGTGCTAAATTATTTTGTTTATTGTTTATGATTTTTTAACCCTATGACCGCCTGACGCCTTAAAGCGTCACAATAGGATTTCCTTTGTGTCGGATTCGGTGAACGGGCTAATACAGCAGTTTTCAGTTTTTTAAACTCAAGAGCCTTGTATTACAATTTATGAAAGTGTTTTAAAAGCTTATGCATCTAAGGTATGTTCAGATTTAAATATCGTAGATTGTTAATTATTAAAATAAACCTGTTTTTTTTTACTTAATGTAATCGATATGTGTTTAAAAAGGGAGAACTAGAAATAGAGTGTTAGTTAAATTATGGTTGATTAGTACGACCTGAATTTGTAATTTATGATGTAATGAAAATAGTTTTTTCGAGTGAATCTTTCAGCTAGATATTAATTTTGAAAGGACACAACATATGACATGGCTTTAAATAAACAAATTAAATTACATTCATATTTTCATGTTAAATTATTCACTAGCATACATTATGAGTAACAATACCATGATTACATAAATTCACAAATATTTAAGTGACGTAATTACATCGCAATTTCAAACTAACTTAACAAGTGTACACATTATTGTCTGAATTCAATACAAATAATTTATTTAAATTGGGGGTTTAATAAAGTAAAATTACTAGAATGAGATTATCAAAGACAGGTTTTTCGACCTCCTAGTAAATAGCTTATATGCGAGTTTAAGGCCTTGTTTTTGTATCCAGAAAGCATCCCGATTGTATGGTTGGTTTGGTACCCATCATACAAGCTCTTTGGGGCTAGATGGCGCCGTGTAAAATCATTGGATTGTTAGCACACAGTCAACTTCCTGATCATTCGCTTACAGTACACGAGACACAATAAATGTTTTATGATTGTGACGCCTATAGGCGTTCACTGTCTGCGAACGTGTTAAAGGTTAACCCTTCGACCGCCAATGACGCCTTAGAGCGTCAGACACAATAAATTTCTATTGTGTCTTGGTTCCCGGCGTTCAACGAGTCAATGTATAATTGTACTTTCAGCTGAAGCCTGTATGTAGTGTAGTAAGCCGATTGCGTTGTAGCAATGGTACAGTTTTACACGGTGGAGCTCGGCGACGTGGTGTTCACGGTGCCAGCGAGGTACACGGAGCTGGTGCCTCGGGGTACTGGCGCCCAGGGGGTCGTGTGGTAAGCCGTGTGAGACATTAACATTAGGGGTACGGTGTGATATGCCAGGCTACGGCGTGTGAGAAATTAACATGTCAAGGATGTGACATTGGTGCTGGTTTACAGTTAACGAAGTTGGCAATATGTTATCATCAATGGATTGAAACTGAGAGTTTTGCTGATTTTTTTATTATTTTTAACAAGTATAATATAAAGAGTATATTATCAAAACTTTTGTTGACTTGTATTTTGACTGAAACCTCCGAAGATTGAAAGACCATTATATTTTGGAAATATTTTGTACGATATATCTAAAGGAAGGTTGCTTTTAAAGTCAAATTTTTGAATGCTATTAAAAAATAAGAATATAGAGTTAAAGAGTATGAGACCCAAATTTTTTTTTGTTGTAGTTATAAACTCTAGACCTAAATATCTTTACATATCAATTATAATCTATATTTTTAACGTGCATAGATTGTTTTTTCGATTTCGTTAGAAAATTTTATAAGTGTTGTAAGTCACTTGATGTTGCCTTGTAGTAACCCTCTAATATTTTAACATGGTTAATAATATAAATACATTTTAACAATTGTGATTGGATTGTGTGTGAATTTATGTATGTGCTGTTAAACTGATTTACATTCATATTTGAGCGTGATTCACTATAATATATTTCTAAGTAGGTATTGGAAAAATCAAAAGGCTTCCTATTTTATGTTTGAAAAATAACGTGTATTGGGATGTAAAAACGTGTACAATATTTTTGAAATATGTTTTATTAATTTTGCATTGTTACTCCTAGAGGTATATAAAGAGTTAAAAAGGAATTGGATCACACAAAAAATCGAAGGTATTTGTAGGACATTCACACTAATTATTGTAAATAAATAAATAATACTACATATTGTGTATTTATACAAATAGACAAGCTATTATTGTTATGCTCGTCTATGTGCTTGTTGTAAATGAACTGGTAACTTTTATGTGAACTACGGCTTCCACCGGCTTTTAATGTTGCAGCGTCTTAAAGGCAGCTAAGTATTGCATCTATTTATAAGGAAAGTAGTTCATTTACGTAGTAGTATTTGTGTATTTATGCATGTGCACGCATCGCTATCATAAAATAACAATAACATTTAACTGTCTAAAATGTAACGCATACATTTTTGAAATGTCTACAAATCATCTTTTACTTTGGAAACAAGTCAAAATATTTATCTGAATTTTATATGAATCTACCGATTCGAAAGGCAGTAGGTGCCGAGGATAGTGGGAACACTATTACATAGTTTGGGTTACACTATAGACTTATAGGTAATGTTGCCACCTTTTGTAGCTAGATCTAGCACTTATTATAGTATAGTTAAACTCCTTAACGATTTAGCCCGAAAAGAGCAATTAAGCTCTTTTTCACTGTCTTGAAAATGTTAGCAAATGTGAAGTTTTTGACGTGCCAACAAGTACTTTTTTACTATTTCATCGGTCATGATGACCATTTTTTAGACGAGCTAAAAAAACGGCGGCACGACACGATTAATTAAGCATTTTTAGGATAGAAAATCTTTTAAAGCCCAATCTAGCCCTTTTTGACGGCCCAAAAAGCTCTTTTTCTAAAACTCAGGTGGCAACACTGCTTATAGGTAATGGAAGTTTGAAAAACTTCATTAGGTATTCGGTAGATACTAAGTAAACATGTTTTCGATTGCTTTTAACCACGGCTGTTTTGATGCATTTGAAACTATATATTTCGTCGATATTTTGTGCATTCTTGTGTATGTTTGTGTTACTGAAACTATCAGACTAAAAGAGGTGTTAAGGTTAGAAGCTTTAATTGATAGTATGCTTTTGCTCGTTACATTTTAGACATCTTGTACATAACTAGTGTTAAGTGCTTGTTTATGCCTGCTATTATTTGTTTATGGTCCCATAACAGCCTTCTAAATTTTTATGTCATCAATTTTATGAGCTATTTATACGTTTTTCGGGAGTAAATCTTGCTTTTTTATCTTTATGCTCTTTTTATTTATGTTTTTATTTTCAATTATGTTAAACTTCGATATTAACTACAGAATATTACCACAGAAAACCTTAAGGAAATTTGGGACTTCTCAAAATGTATTAAAAATGTGTTGAATGAGTTTATTATACAGAGATTTTGAATAATTTGATTTAACAAAGCCTAAGCATTACCTACTTGAAAGAACAAAAGCTATATTTTATTATTATTTTGTATATAAAAACTAGATGTTTGGTTGCAGCGACCACACAATCACAACCGATTTTCCAGAACCTGATTTGTGTGAGTTCAAAGGTACATCCACATAGTTTAAAGACAAATTCGGAATTACACTCAGTGAAACCAGCAGCTTAATGTAGAAAAAACAGATAGCTGTGCTGAGCAAAAAAATAAATATAAATAATTTATTTCAGATTCACGCCCATAATAATAAGGTACAATTTTGTACAATAATATAGTAAATATTCCATGAATGTTCCAGTGCGGCGTACGACACGGTAACACAGCAAAATGTCGCCATTAAGAAACTCTCCAGGCCTTTCCAGAACGTGACGCACGCGAAGCGCGCCTACCGCGAATTCAAACTGATGAAGCTCGTCAATCATAAAAATGTGAGTATTACTGAGTCATCATTATCATCATCAGCTCATTAAACGTCCCCACCGAGTGGCACGAGCCTATCCGTAAGGGTGTTAAGGCCTTAGTCATCCACGCGGGCCCAATGCGGATTGGAAGACTTCACCCACAACCTTAGAAACTCTTCGCAGGCATGTGCAGGTTTCCTGATGATGTTCTCCTTCACCGTAAGAGCTCACGTACACATAATTTCGAAAATTCGAAAACACATTAGTACGTGGCGGCATTTGAACCACTGATTTGATATTAGTGAGTGTATGAGGCCAAATTTTAATTTATCTTAATTCTACTCAACTCGACAGTTAGTAATGCTGGGGCCACACTAACGGGAAATGCCATTAATTATCGCGTTAATGGGCGTTAGACTTTAGTGTGACCCCAGCATATTAGATATAATCATTATCGCAATTTTCGGGAACGATACATCAACTAATCGGTAGAATGATACGTATTGTGAAGTTTTTGCGAGAGACTAACTATGCTCTCTGGTGTGGAACTGTAAGGTTTTTTAAAGTATGAGTAATCGATGAGTAACTTTAGGCACCTCGGTTTTTGTATCCTTAGGTAATAACAGAATGCCATATCATGGCGGGAAAGGCGCATTCCTGAGTTATTTTTATCTTATGACTAAGTACTAAAAAACGAGGCTCGATACTTCACGTTACAAAGAAGTGTATTTACCAGAAGAACAGCATGGCATGGTCAAATATATTATGCCGCGTGTACTTTTTGATGCCATCGAGTGGCATCAAACAATATTTATGAAGCAGTTTGAAAGTGTTTTATTTATTTAATTATGTTATGTCTTTATACAACCAGTTGTTATTTAATTTGTGTAATATGTCCACGTAGCTCATGTCATAATAAATCAGATACATTCTAATGTAAATTTAAAATAAACTAAAAGCGAACAATGCGTAACAGTTTTTAAAAACATACCCGCCAACCATTGAAATTCGAAAATGAATAAGTGTTATCCTAGCTAAATATTTGAGCAGTAAAAATTTGTTACCTTTTTTAATAAGGGCACATTTGCATCTGAAGCGTATAATCCGGAATCGTGTTTTAATGAAAAACGCCGGAGAGATTAGATGGGAAACGTAATTAGTCGGCCCTCGCGGAACTTTTTTGATAGGTACCTAACGATTTCTTGCGAAATGCCTCGAAATTCAAGGGAATTTACACAATTTCACATATTAAGTTCGCTGTTGGAGTTATGCTGTAGATATTTGTGCCATCACCAGCACTAAATTTGACAAAATCTATTGTCTTTGCCGTTAGTGTCACTCACTTTGCATACCCTACTCATAATCTCTGTGCCCGCCACTGTAAAGGGATATTGATTTATTGTATTAACAATTTTGACTATGAAATTTCCAGATAATCGGGCTACTGAACGCGTTCACGCCGCAGCGCAGCCTCGAAGAGTTCCAAGATGTATACCTGGTGATGGAGCTGATGGACGCCAACCTGTGCCAGGTCATCCAGATGGACCTGGACCACGAGCGCATGAGCTACCTGCTGTACCAGATGCTGTGCGGCATCAAGCATCTGCATCTTGCCGGGATCATACACAGGGTGAGCTACTTGGAGCTAAGTTCTTTAAGAGATTTTCGCTGAATGGTAGACTCGATACTGAGCCGTGTAGGTAGGTACCACCGCAGTGCCAGATATCGTCTTGGGAAATAAGAATGCTATGCACTTTTGTGTTTCGGGATGAGGGCACTGTAGCTAGTGAAATTACTGGGTATAAGAGACCTAACTTCTCTTGTCTCGGGTGACGGGCGCAGTGCGGAGAATAATACCTATTTATTTTATTTTATTCTGAGTGTTCAAAAACGTAATAAAGTTGATGTTAGTTTTAACGAATTCTGTTATATTAATGAATAATGAAAGTAAAGTAACATACCAATATTTAATCTCATTTTCGAAATTATATGAACGTTTATCTGAACTTCTTCCGGTGAAGGAAAACTTCTTGAGGAAACCTGCGCACATCTACGAAGAGATTCAAAGGTTTTGCGTGAAGTCGGCCCATGCGCACTGGGCCCGCGCGGACGACTTAGGCCTATACACCCATTGCGGGTAGACTCATGCCCCTCGGTGGGGACGTACATGAGCTGATGATGATGAAGTGATTTAATGTGTCGTATGGTGGACAGGACCTGAAGCCGTCCAACATCGTGGTGAAGAGCGACTGCACGCTGAAGATCCTGGACTTCGGTCTGGCGCGCACGGCCGGCACCACCTTCATGATGACGCCGTACGTCGTCACGCGGTACTACCGAGCGCCGGAGGTAAACTATTACTGGTTACTGTTACTTCCTGTTACAACTGTTAGTTGTTGTTTACTAGGTGGTAGACTCGATACTGAGTCGTCTAGGTAGGTGCCACAGCAGTGCCAGATGTCATCCCGTGAAACAGGAGTGTTATGCACTTTTGTGTTTCGAAATGAGGGCACTGTAGCTAGTGAAATTACCGGGTATAAGAGACCTAACATCTGTCGTCTCGGGTGATGGGTGCAGTGTGGCTTTGATGGAGGATAATAACTGTCTATCAGTTGTTGGTCTCCTTTAATGCCGCTCTGTCATGGTCTGGCGTATCACTTACCATCAGGTGAGCGTCCAGACCGTCCTGTACACTCATAATATAAAAAATAATAATAAAAATAACTTCACACATTCATATTTTCATCTTTATCATTAGCACTGTTGCTTAATCACTGATAATATCCACTGATATTCACACAGCGCCGTCTAGCCCCAAGTTAAGCGTAAAGCTTGTATTACGGTACTAAACAACAGATAAACATACTTATATATATTTTTTTGTAAATACCTATATATCATAGGTAACACCCAGACCAATACATTCAGACATGCTCATGCACACAAATGTTTATAATGCTCGGGTATCGAACCCGGAACCCTTGTGTGTTGCTGACGTTTTGACCATTACACCAAAAGGGTCGTCAATTTCAAGCTGTAACTTAATAATTGTATACGTCTATGGAATCTTACGTTATGTATGTATTAAAAAAATGTATATAAGTATGTTTATCCATTGTTTAGTTTCAATATTACAGGCTAAATGCTTTGTTTGGGAGTAGATGGCGCTATGTGTATGTCGGTAGATATTTTTTTATTATTATATATTTATGTGGGATCTTAGTTTGAATCAAAGGCAGTTTCACGTTTTAACCTTATATTTTTTCATTCTGGTACAAAACGTCTTAAATATTTTTAACTTGTTACTCGTCCTCTCTAGCTTGTTGTCCGTCCGTCCGTCGTCTCTCATGTACTCCCCACTCACTTCCTCGTTCTTAAACTCGCTCACTCCACCTTTCTTATAATCAATATTCACATCGCACATTTATTTAATAATAAGTCCATCATGTTGTACAGGTATCCTGGGCATGGGGTACACGGAGAACGTGGACATCTGGTCCGTGGGCTGCATCATGGGGGAAATGATCCGCGGCGGAGTTCTCTTCCCCGGAACGGACCATATCGACCAGTGGAACAAGATCATCGGTAAGTATTTTGTACATTGCAGTCCACTGTTGGACATAGGCTTTAATCATCCAGCCTCCACTTGCGACCATTCGCAAGACGGGACGAAGGGCGTTCTACGCTACGCTTGCCGAGACGCGGTCTCCACTCCAGAACTCGTCTTCTCCAACGGCCATCGGTTCTGTGACATACACGACCGGGCCACTGCCACTTCAACTGCTGATCCGGCGGGCTACGTCGGTAACTTTAGTTCTCTTACGGATTGAATCATTTCTGATCTTATCCCTAAGAGAGACCCCGAACATAGCTCGCTCCATTCCGCGTAGAGTGGCGTGTTAAGATTGTATTGCCAGAAACTTAATTATAGTTAAGTTATAGTTTTGACTATAACTTTTACCTAGCACAAAAACTGTGAATCAGTTACCACTCTGAAATATTTAGCAATATGACCTGGGAACTTCATAAAAAGAGCGTTTAAAATAAGTTTTATGGTATCAATTTGAAAAGTTGGTGCTGTTATCAAAACGGTTCTAAGATTTTAGATTATACCAAAATTATATAACATTCAACTATTTGCCAAATATCTGGGGGCACGGCAGTGCCCCGGCCAAGTCGAGCGCGAAGCAAACACTGCCGTACCATCTTTACAGGATCCATTTCGCCGCATTTTCAGGCCTCGATTGAGAACCTTTGGAAATACCAGAGCGCTGGAATTTTCGTCATCTAGTAATATAATAACTAACTTTAAATCCAAAATTTCAAGTCTGTAGGTCATTTAGTTCCGACGTTAAGCGAACGCAAAGTTTCGCATTTTCGACAGACACTCACTCACTCACTCATGATCATCAAAATAGAACTAGTCACACAACATCAACCATAATAATTAATTAATTGCAGTAAGGAACCTTAGACTTGGCACGTCTTTGTCTTGATTTCATTACTTTTTAGAGATAATCAAGCAGCTCCATCGAGACTTGGCTAGATTTTTTACAGAATGTTTTTGGTGGGTCACCATACTTTGAAAACTTTACTAATAACTTTGTTTTTATTAGGGTTCCGTAGCCAAATGGCAAAAAAAGGAACACATATAGATTTGGCATGTCAGTCTGTATGTCCGTCCGTGTATCACACCCTCTTTTCACTGAAACTATAAGAATTTAATTGTTTAAACTTGTATGTATATATGTATTCTGTGAAGCGCATATTTTTAACTCTTAAAGTCAAAGTCAAAATCCATTTATTCAAATTAGCCTTTTTATTGTATTTTGTGTGTGTATTCTTTTTGAGCTTACACTTATGAACGTCTAAAAGAATAGATAGATAAACACTTTATTGCTCACATTTTATAAACGGTTCACAAACACAGAAAAGTCAGACATATAGTGGGCAAAGGCGGCCTTATCGCTACGAGCGATCTCTTCCAGGCAACCTTTGAGTACAAAAAGTTAAAGAAAAAGACAGGCAGTGGGCAAGTAAGGCATGACACAAAAAATATATATATAAGATATTATCAGTACAACATAAATAAAATATGAATACATAAGTATATTAAAATATTAAATACATAATAATATACACAAAATGAGAGCGTCGGTGGCTCAGTGGTGTGGACTGTCGCCTTCCTACCGGGAGGGCTGAGGTTCAAATCCCGACACGTACCAATGTATTTTCGAATTTTCGAAAAATATGTACGTTATCCGACGCTCTTACGGTGAAGGAAAACATCGTGAGGAAACCTTCATGCACACCTGCAAGAGATTCGAAGGTTGTGTGTGAAGTCGTCCAATCCGCACTGGGCCCGCGTGGACGACTAAGGCCTAATCACCCTATACGGGTAGGCTCGTGCCCCTCGGTGGGGCACGAGCCTACTTTAATGAGCTGATGATGATGAATTACACAAAATAATACATATTTAAATAAATAAATAAATGTATTGAATATTCATAAGGAGAAATAGGCTAAATTACGACTCGGTATCCAACAAATGCTGGTGAAGTCCATTCTTAAAGGCCAAAATAGACTTTGCGTGACGAATGTCAGCTGGCAACCTATCCATAAAATGCAGCTCCTACAGTAAAAGACTCTTTGAAGTATCCCGATTTAGTCAAAGGAGTCCTCAGCACATTATCTCAGAATACACAAAATACAATACAAAAAAGCATTTAAAATACCAAAGTTAAACACAAAAATTAATTCTGATACTTGAAAACAAGCTCGCTTTGGGCCTTTGAATAAAACTAGGTATAACCTTTACTTATTTTAATGTGAAATTCCGGATAATTAAAATCGAATTATAGGCAAAATTCTTATTTAGTGAGGGCAAGCGGGTGTTTCAATGACTTAAAGTGTAGATGTTGACCTTGTAACTTAAGCGGCAACTTGCGAACATTTTTTTTATACAGAAATAGTGTAACAATGTTTTTTTTTTGTGTTAAAAATTTAAATTTTACTTTATACTTTGTGTTATATATATATGTGTAGAGCATCGGTGGCTCAATGGTGTGGACTGTCGCCTTCCTACCTGGAGGGCTGAGATTCAAATCCCGACACGTACCAATGTATTTTCGAATTTTCGAAAATATATGTACGTTATCCGACGCTCTTACGGTGAAGGAAAACATCGTGAGGAAACCTTCATGCAAGCCTGCGAAGAGATTCGAAGGTTGTGTGTGAAGTCGTCCAATACGCACTGGGCCCGCGTGGACGACTAAGGCCTAACCACCCTATATGGGTAGGCTCGTGCCCCTCGGTGGGGACGTTAAATGAGCTGATGATGATGATGATATATATGTGGAAACTTTTAATGGGCTTTAATATATATATTTAGTATGTATCTAAAATAACATTAGCTGTAAGTTTTCCTAAATGTAAAAATAAAATAAATAAAATAATTGCAGAGCAACTGGGCACCCCGTCGGCGGCGTTCATGGCGCGGCTGCAGCCCACCGTCCGCAACTACGTGGAGAACCGGCCGCGCTACGCCGGCTACAGCTTCGAGCGCCTCTTCCCCGACATACTGTTCCCCAGCGACAGCAGCGAACACAACCGACTCAAGGTACACACGCGCACACACGCACACACACACGCACACACACACGCACACACATTATGTGTGGTCAAAGCGGAAGTTATTAAAAAAAATATATTTAATATAAATTTCATTACTACTTATTACAATTAACTTAAAATACAATGAGTCTCGACCGAGGCTAGGTACAAGAATGAATATATTGCACATTTAAAATGAACACGATGCGGTGAATGATGACAGCGGCGGCGACACGTTCCGCGGCGTCAGCAGCCTAAAGTCCACACACACACACACACGCACACTAAGGCCCGTATCTCATCGTTGGTCTTTACAATGACGCCTCATGGCGGTAGTCACAATACATTTTCTATTGCGTCTGGCTTCCTGACGTTCAATGGGTTCAATTATAAATGTATGTAGTTAAAAAGGGATAGCGCTATACGTTATAAACAGCGGCATCCCTTTCTAACTGTATTCAAGTAAAGAGCAACGCTTGAATCTCGTTCTAGAATACGGGCCTCAGTGTGTCTTTTACAAACACGCACACATACTTAGATAAGATAAGATAAGATGCGGAACACGGATATCCGTAGGAGAACTAGAGTGACCGACATAGCCCAGGATAAGCAAGTTGAAGTGGCAGTGGGCAGGGACATAGTGCGTAGAACCGATGGCCGATGGGGCGAAAGGTTCTCGAGTGGCGTCCGCGTAACGGAAAACGAAGCGTAGGCCGACCCCCAACCAGATGGTCTGATGATCTGGTTAAGGTGGCAGGTAGCGGATGGATGTCAACTGCAAGGGATCGGTCCGCGTGGAAATCATTAGGGGAGGCCTTCGTTCAGCAGTGGACTTTCTAGGTTGTAATGATGATGATGATGATGACACATACTTAGTGTGTCTTTTACAGACACGCACACACACTAGTGTGTCTTATACATACTCTATGATTCATAATCGATGATACGATTTAAAATCGTCGATAATTGGTTTTTACGTATATATTATTTGTTATGAAACGAATGAAACTCGATAGACTTTATCTTAAAGCTTGGCCACCCCGAGTTCGCTGCCAGTTGGGTTGGGTTCCATTCCAGATTTAGCGTGTTACGAATGTGAAACCGATAGCCGCTGGAGCAGACGAGTTCTGGAGTGGAAACCGCATCTTGGCAAGCGTAGCGTAGGTCGCCTTCCGGCCCGATGGACCGACGACTTGCGAAAGGTCGCTGGTGGAAGCTGGATGAGAAAAGCGGAGGAGCGGGATGTCTGGCGCAAACCGGGGGAGACCTGTGTCCAGCAGTGGACTGCGATAGGTTGAAGAGAGAAGAGAAGGGAGAATGTGAGTCCCCCGTCCGTGTTGTGTGCAGGCGTCGCAGGCGCGCGACCTGCTGTCCCGGATGCTGGTCATCGACCCCGAGCGCCGCATCTCCGTCGACGAGGCGCTGCTGCACCCCTACATCAACGTCTGGTACGACGAGGGAGAGGTCAACGCGGTACGTCACACACACACACACACACACACACACACACATATACAAGCACAGAGATACACACACACTCACACACACGCACACATAGAAACTCTAGCAGACACACACACACACACACACATACAATCACAGAGATACACACACACGCACGCACACATAGAAATACCCTCATATACACACACACACACACACACACACACTGAAACACATTCACATACACAACGCACACACATACATAGAAACGAATTAGGTACATACTTCCAAAAATATTGACATATTTAATCCTACGATGGGACAGTATGTGGAAGACATTATATGTTGTTGTTTATGTTAAGTTTGTTAATTACTTTTTGTTTTTGTATGTGTTTTTAAAGCTTATAGTTAATTTTTGATGTGATCGTAGGTATTTCTTAGGTTTTTCTAATATTTTGAATAAGAAGAAACTTAACTGGTCTATGTAATATTTGTATAAGTTAGAAATTATATTTTTTTGTACTGTTTGTTCCCTTAAAATAAAATAAAAATATATAATGAATAGTCTGGCCGGAGGTGGCAAAAAGTATTAAATACATAAATAACATTTAATAAGATAATATTGTAGAACATACCTTTATTCTATCATGTAAATTTTCGCAGCACATGCAACCAATGACATTCTAGCACTTTTTTTTCACTTTAGGTTACGTTTCTTAAGTTTTAATTTATGCGTCACAAACTCACTTTATAATTAAATAGTTATAAAATGAATGAATGAATAATGTTATAAAATAACGTTTCTATGTACGTATTACAGCCGGCGCCTGCGTCGTACGACCACTCGGTGGACGAGCGCGAGCACACCGTGGAACAATGGAAGCAGCTCATCTACCAGGAGGTCGGTCTTCTCACATAGTACTCGTAACCATGCATATAACACACGTGTAGGGTTGCCATACGGACATAGGCTTTTTAGTTCAACACCCGTTTATTTTCAGGCAACACAACCACTTTTTTTATCCACTGACATTCACACAGCGCCATCTAGCCCCAAGTTAAGCGTGAAGCCTGTATTATGGGTACTAAACATACTTATGTACATTTGTTTTCTTGTAACTACATACATATTATACATAGGAAACACCCAGACCATTACAAACAGACATGTTTATGCACACAAATATTTTTACCCGGGAATCGAACCCGGAACCCTTGGTGTAGCAGCCGACGTCTCAACCGCTACACTAAATGGGTCGTCATTTTCTGTTGCCTGAAAATAAACGATTTTTATTTATTGTCATTTTATTCAATGATTCAATCATCATACTCAGCTCATTACACGTTCTCACCGAGGGGCACGAGCCTACCCGTAAACGGTGTACAGGCCTTAGTCATCTACGCGGGCCCAGTGCGGATTGGCCGTCTTCACATCACATTTGAATCATAGGCATGCGCAGGTTTCCACAAGATGTTTTCCTTCACCGTTAGAGCGTCGGTCAAAGGTTAATATAATTCGGAGAGACATTGGTACGTGGCGGGGTTTGTACCTGCACCCTCTAGATCGGAAGGCAACAGTTCACACCAAATCGGCCTCTGACGTCGCTTGCTTATTTTATTTATTACAAAAATCCGTTAATATCATTACAATGATATTCTGCATATATAAAGGTAGATACGCCATCCGTGCCTCAAAAAAACGAACCGCCGAAGAGAGTACACTTTGTACTCTTTTGTTTAGGTAAATGTGTTCGAAATTCGAAATATGTGTATGTGTGCTGTCACTGCACTCGGAACACTTTTTTCAATTGTTTTGTGAGCATCACGAATCCATACTTTTTTACATGATTGATATCTTAGGATAAATTTGCATGTCTGCCATTTGGTATGGTGAATTGGCAACCCTACACATGTGCATGTAATGTAATAAAGCGAATTTGTTAACCGAATTATGTATATTTCTTATGTTATTTGATTTGTCTTACTACTAACATAAATTGAGCCCTCAGCCCTAATAACACGTCCCGCTTTTTACTTCTCGGGTCTCCCGGTTATTATTATTGAAACAAAAAAAAGTTCGTGGTTATTAACATAAATTCCAAATTAAGTTTTAGTTATCAATGGTCGTAGACAAAAAAATAAGAAAAAAGTTTACCGCCTTTTAAATTATAAAACAAAGACTAAATCGCTGATATCCAAAACCATCTTTTATTCACTTTTATTGATTATTAGTCTTTGAACACAAAAGAAAAAAAAGGTGTTTACCGCCCTTGACAACTTTACTTTGAAAATTTTTTAAATGGCGTTTAACTTATTATTTTGTTATGTTAACGCTGGGCGTGTTTAACGGGTGGAGATCGGAATTTGGGAAGCGGGGTAATTAGATTTATACAATCCGATCGTTAAAAATAAATACGAGTGTTTAAATTGTTACGTTATGATATATATTTTTTAATTTGCAACTTACTATTGATAATTGTAATATCTTTGCATTTGTGTTTTCCTTCGACACGCGCTGCCTAAAGTCTGATCTCCAATCATAACGTATATCTGCTACAAGAGAACCTCAGTCTAATGTAGGTTTGACAAACATTTAATTGCTCTATTATATACAAACGAGCTTATTTTCATAAGTCACTATAGCCTTAAAAAAATTTGACGTCTAAACAATGTTGCTATTTTTAATAATTGGTTTCGTCAACCATGACTTATCTACCCCGTATTTTGTATATTTGGCGATATAGTTTCAATTAACCCTTGAACCACTGTAGATATGTTGGAACGATACAATTAATTTTGTATAGTGTCTAAAATGCCGGTGGTTAGATGGTTAATATGCATAGAGCTAGACTTTTGGTTCACTTGTAATTGGCCGATACACCACGATACGTCCGCGACACCCTGCCCGATATACACTACTACGCCAATGAAACGAGAATTTTATTTGAGTATGTCGCAAGTGCTGCTACAATACCGTGTCGAAAGCTAGAACAATGTTGCCAGTTGATTAAATAAATTTTTCACCGAAAAGCAGAGAATCCCCTGCATTTCCACAGACCATACCTCTGAAGCGCTTTATTCAAGCATCTAAATTCTTACACTTTAGTATTTTAAATGTTTATTTACTGTATTTTGTAAAATTTTTACGTTCATAAGTGCTTTTTGTAAGTCTAATTTGAATAAATGGATTTCTGAAACTGATATTAGTTATGATTTATTAAAAGTATACTATAGTTATGTCTTAAAAGTTTATTAATCTAATCTATTTTAACCTGGTATTGGGAGTATCTGCTTTTCGGTGATCGGACAAAACTTAGGACGCGTTAAAAATGGCGTAAATAGGCGTAGTAGTGTGCATTGTGGTCGCGTGTGTGTGGTGTGTGGCGTGGGCTGTAGGCAGTGCGCGCGCAGGTGGTGGAGTACCTGGCGCCCGCCGCCGCGCATGCGCAGCCCGACCCCGCGCCGCCCGCGCTCGCCACATAGGTAACTATACCGCACGCACATACCGCATACGCCACATAGGTAACTATACCGCTCGCACATACCGCATACGCCACATAGGTAACTATACCGCTCGCACATACCGCATACGCCACATAGGTAACTATACCGCTCGCACATACCGCATACGCCACATAGGTAACTATACCGCTCGCACATACCGCATACGCCACATAGGTAACTATACCGCTCGCACATACCGCATACGCCACATAGGTAACTATACCGCACACACATACCGCATACGCCACATAGGTAACTATACCGCACACACATACGCATACGCCACATAGGTAACTATACCGCACGCACATACCGCATACGCCACATAGGTAATATACCGCACACATACCGCATACGCCACATAGGTAACTATACCGCACACATACCGCATACGCCACATAGGTAACTATACCGCACGCACATACCGCATACGCCACATAGGTAATATACCGCACACACATACCGCATACGCACATAGGTAACTATACCGCACACACATACCGCATACGCCACATAGGTAACTATACCGCACACACATACCGCATACGCCACATAGGTAACTATACCGCCACACATACCGCATACGCCACATAGGTAACTATACCGCACGCACATACCGCATACGCCACATAGGTAACTATACCGCATACGCCACATAGGTAACTATACCGCACGCACATACCGCATACGCCACATAGGTAACTATACACGCACACATACGCACTACCGCACGCACACACCGTACCACATACCGCATTCGCACTATACCGCATACACACACACACACATAGGTGGCACTTTACCGCATACGCACTATACCGCTCGCACGTCCGCATACAAATATATCTCAACAATACATAAACATACCACGTTATACACACACACACACACACATACAGAGACACACACGCACACACACGCACGCACTCGCACGCGCTCACACACTCACACTCAAATCAAATCAAAATTTATTTCATTAAAAAGGAGAATAAAATTTCTCCATATTTATTCTTGCAAACTACAAAATTATATATAGGAACTATTGTTTCACTATCATGAAATTATTCTGCATTTTGCGCAGAAAGCTGCGATCTTTCTTGAATCTCACTGTACCTACAAAGGTAAAGGGAGGCCAAGTAAAGCAGGGGACCGTAATGTTGTTTTATTCACGACATTTTTTTTTGTTCCAAAGTGGACAGGACGGTCAGGACGCTCACCTGATGGTAAGTGATACGCCTGACTATGACAGAGAATTATTTTTAAAATACAATTTTCAATCTGCCGACCATATTGTGCCATAATCTTTAACCCATAACGTCCCACTGCAACTGGTGTAAACGGATACTAACTTAAGCAATTGTTACAATCACATTCAATCGCCAGGTTTCAACCGAGCTCACCGCCGAGATCTAAACACCGGCACGTGTCGCCTGCCCTGACGTCACAGTGATGACGTCACGGGGCGGTGACGTCACGCGGCAGTGAGTGCACCCCTAGCGGCCATATGACTTTAACGCGGTATTGAACCGCGCACGGAAGTGAACGCCTTTATGGCAGCAAAGCGCCGTCTGCAGCGCAATACTCAGAACTCGATCAGCAAAATTTGGTTCGATTTATGTACTGTTATAATAAATCGGTCGTGTAATTGTTTGGTTGAATGTCAATATTGACGCGGGAAAAAGCGCCATCTGGCGGTGAAAATGGCCGTCGCGATCGCGCCATCAGAGTGACCTCTAGTGTAGTAACTCGTAAGTTGGTTTGTATCATTTGTAAACGTTATATCTGTTCCGTAGTTCTCTTCCCTTCTATGTATTTAAATATAGGGTTTAACAATAAGGACTGATTTCGATTTGACACGGCTTCTCAGTTTAAGTCGGCCATGTGATTTGATTTGCGTCGAGGAGTGCCTTTGCGAATTACTCATAATGGTGGATCAGCTTACGAACTGACTTTGATACATCTGGATATTTTTGTATCGATTGATATGACGAGGGTCGATGCCCCATGCAATATTTTTTACCATTGGACTTATCGTTTTTTGTATCGTGTATTCGGATATGATGTCTAATGTAGTTAATTAATCGTAATAATGAAGTTGAGCTTAACAATATGTGTTGTTGACTATGTAATTATTATTTCGGATGTGCAATCTTTATTTTACGATGTCAATGTATTAGTCAATGTAGGTTGTCAATTTTGCAAATTTCAATCGGCTAATGGTGATCCGTCGATTCCGTCACGTGAGTAATGGACTATAGCTATAGGTATTTGTAAGTTATGTGATGTCACAAATCATAAGCCGACAATAAGCGAACTGTTGATATTAAAATGTGACGTCACAGTGATGTAGGAAATTTAAAAGGCTGCGGGATGGTGACGTAATCGATGGATTCACAATAATCCTTAATCGCCAATAACATGGACGAATTGCAGGTCAGCGCCATTACATTTTGCCATAGTGATAACGAATTTGTTAACAAAAAATTTGCAACAGTGATACCTACGCGAGTTATTCATTGTATAATAAATAATTTCTTAGCCATACACATTGTCGAATTAGTTGGGATTTTGTGATGTTCATAGTTTCTCGTAGGTAGACCCTAGTTACGTTGTTGATAATATTGTATTGACTGTATGGGAGTAGCGGTTAAGTATGTTTCTACTAGTATCTTATAGGCGCCTCACACGTTGCCTGGGAATTTATACGTAACGTTGCCTTCACCGATTACATGAGCCACGAATGTAATGTTATTTAACCGATTGTACATGTGCTGTAAGAAAAATATAATCACAATATAGTGTTGCCAGTTAAAAATTGATTTTTTTAATATTACCATAGATAAAAAAGGCACTGATTTTTTGGTTTCAGAACAGCAAGTGTGCAGCTAAAATGTTGTAATAGATATGGACTATAATATTTAGTAGGCTGTGTGACGATACATATTAATATATGTCACATGTTTATACGAGTGCAAGTATTTTACGTGCAAACAAAATTCTTGTGATTTAATAAAATGATAATAACTTAGCACTAAAGTAGCAACGTACGTTAGTGTAACTGATAGTATGACGAGCGGACGATATATCGATATATATTACTACCATATTTCTGAATTTTCTGTCTCTAATGCCTGTCCAATAATAATCTGTTTCTTGTGACTTATTTAATTTTATGTATTCTATTTGAACTACATCAGTCAGTAGTTTCACTCGCCATTTTTTAGTAGTGATAAAGTATACTCGTCCGCTCTATGTACACCGACAACATTTTCCCACAAGTTAAAGCTTGACGTGTGAGGAATATCTTAGGTTATCGTTTGAAACCTCACTAGGTGATATAATTATAGATAAGGATAATAAAATGGCGGTTGTCTTATCGGATGGTTTCAACAAATAGCACAATTTATTAGCTATAGAGCAAATGGACGCGGTCCTGTGGCACGATCATTGGTATTGTTACGAAAGCAATAATGCAAATACGTTATTCTGTACTCTCTTCGCGGCCGGACGTCGCGGTCATTCCAACCCTAGCTCTTAAACATATCACGTGACACAATAGTTTTGTTTTTTCGTTATATTTCATATCCAGTGACAGTTCGGCCGCTCTCGACTCTACTGATGTTGCTTTACTTTTGTTCCACGTTGTAAAGTCACGTAATAAATATTTGGAATACGATATGAAAAGTTTACTGTTATATACGTAAATAAAGCAGCCGATGGTTTTGCACGGTATATGCCCTTTCGACCTCTAAACCTACGTTATAAGAAATTCATGTTGTGTATAATATAGTACTTAAAAGAGAAATAAAAACGAATCTTGGAGAGTATACCTGCACTATACAATAATAATGATAAAATTAGTATTAAGCGAGCGAAATTGTAAATATAAATAATGCCATAAACTAAATGGAACGAAAGTGAAGATAACACGCGTAGTATCCTTTCTTTAATCACTATATAGTGAATAAATCACAACTGTACGTCCAAATTGTCCATTTATATGTTAATGTACCTAATACAAATTACAATAATGTAATCGTTAGATGTATTTAGTACAAGGGTTAGGTAGGCCCGGTCGCCTCCGCGACCTCTAGCGGTATGCATATTGAGTTACACTTCGATGACTTATCTAAAAACAACTTATTTTTACTGTACACGTAAGTTATTTCATATTTTATCTGAATAAAATCGAAATGGTTATTATAAATTGTGTTTTATTTTCCTTAAAAAATCATAATACGCATCGGATTATCTGAGGATTTATTTATTTATTATGTTATCGGAATCGTTAAGTTTGACGGGCAAAATAGTGGGCCGGTCCTTTGGAAGCTCGGAGCAACAGAACAGGTATGTGTGGGTGGAAGCCAACAATACAATGCCCTTTTTATAATGTTTAATCTTTATATATGTTACACATGGCGGATGCCATCATATGCAGGCACAATGTGATACACCCATGATGACGCGCGGCAGGTGTAAATATATGGAAACTACGATACTGAGCTATGGAATTGGGTTTTGGAGGACTGGATATCTGGGTTATGGGAGACACTACGGCCGACATCTGCCATCAAACTAGTCTCATAGTATTATAGAGACAAGCGGCGACTCGCCGCGGGTTTCCTTAATGGTCGTCTGCAGTGGGGCGACAAGGAGAAGCATGAGCGTAATCGACTAAAGTGTCGAGAGGTGAACACTGCTGTCTGCACACGCAAACTTTTACTAGGTGGTAGAGTCGATACTGAAAGTCGTCTAGGTTGGTACTTTCGCAGTGCCATATATCGTCACGTGAAACAGGAATGTTTCGGGATGAGGGCATTGTAGCTAGTGAAATTTCTGGTATAAGAGACCTAACATCTGTTGTCTCTGGTGACAAGTGCGCAGTGCATTGATGGAGGATAATAATTGTCTATCCCATCAGTTGTTCGTCTCCTTCAATGACGTTCTGTCATGGTCAGGCGTATCACTTACCATCAGGTGATCGTCTAGACCGCCCTGTACACTTATTACATTAAAAACTGCACCAACTAGCGACTTACGCATCTTTCACTTCCACTCCCACAGAACTTCGAGCATGCAGATCTTGCAACCCTACTCTGGGCAGTCAATGAAGGAGAGCTAAGTGAAAATCCTGACCTTGGGTAGTCACTCCAGCAGACTGGAGACAGTCATATTATATTGATACCTCGATCTCACCCTCTTCTCCTAGATAATATTTTTATACTTAGTCTGTTTCTTTTTGAGGGTGAAGACCATTAATAACATTTTCTGAGAATAAGCTAATAACGACTTCCCCAAATATATGTCAGGATCGCAGTTAATCGAAGTGAACCCTGTGGGAAAAAACCGTAATTATTTCTTAATTATTATTATAGATTAGGGCCCACACTATTAACCATGATATTTGACAAACACTAGTAACTTAAAACTGTAAATGTTTCGCACAATAAAAAAAACAGAATTGACAGTTGAATGACAGTGACAGTTGAACTATTATTTTTTCGTAGTTTTTATTTGATGCATTTTTAATTTAAAATAAGAAACAAAATTCTTTACACTATTTAATATAAAGTTTTCATTTATATTTATAGTGAATTTTGCAATAACAAATTTCTAAATAATCATGGGGGACAAGGACAAGTCAAAAGCAAGCGCCCAAACAAAACACATTCCCAAAGACGCTCAAGTTATCATGTCTATCATGAAGGAAGTCGGGATCACAGACTACGAGCCTCGCGTCGTCAATCAGCTCTTAGAGTTTACCTATAAATATGTTACATCTATTTTGGATGATGCACGGGTGTTTGCTAACCATGCGAAGAAAAAGACAATAGACTTGGAAGATGTACGGCTTGCGGTACAAATGCAATTGGACAAGTCCTTTACGAGCCCTCCACCGAGAGAGGTGTTGTTAGAAATTGCTAGAGTAAAGAATGTAAATCCATTGCCATTGATTAAGCCACATTGCGGACTAAGGCTGCCTCCCGATCGGTAAGTCACTGAAAATATTCATTCTCTGACTTTTTGCTGCAAACGAGTAAACTCCCGATGAATGATAGATTGTCTATTATTAATGTGAAGGCAACAATCAAGTAGATAGACCCTAGTTGTATATGAGACAATATGCCTGTGTTACAATAGAACTGAGATGCAATTCTATTTAATTGTTACAGATATTGCCTATCAGCCTGCAACTACCGTTTGAAACCGGCAACAAAAAAGCCCACGTCAAAGCCAGCATTGGCTGCCACACCAACTATCAAAACAGTCACAACACCGAAACCAACACCAAATCAGAATGTTGTGGTAAAAAGACCACCGGGAGGCATTATTAATGTGTCTGCAGCGAAAACTACAGTAGTACCAAAGCCTGTATTGAAGTTCACTTCTAGTAGTAAGGTATGTTTAAATTTATTATTTTATAAGCCATACTCAACAGCCTATGGCATTTTATAATAATAAAGCCCGTTACTCTATTTTGTGTGCCTATTAGCCTCCTAAAACTTCCATACCAATTAAAGGACAAAATAAGATATGGCTTATATATGTAGTTAGACTTGGCTGTGTAACCAAACATTCAGGATTTGTGGACATTAACGACTGTTATTAAAAGATTATATGGAAGAATATTTCATGAAATTGCGAGGATTGTGTGACCTATATTTGAGGGGTCCATTATAGCCAGGACCAACAGATATTATGCCCTCCAAAGCATGGTATCATTTTTGTCTCAACAAAAATGGTCCAGTCACCTATGTCCTAAACAAACTGGCAATATTTGAACTAAGTGACTTTCGCTGTGTCCACAAGGGATTCGAACCGACATCCTGATCACAATCACCCACTGTCCCAGGTGAGATCAAAGTAATGATCAGTCTGCTCTTCTCTAGTGAGACTGACTATAGCAACAAACTAACAAGCACAATCACAGAGAAAGGTCAACCAAAAGATGTCTGAGCCACACTACACATACATATTTATTTATTTATTTAAGGACAACCAACATAACAAACGATGATATCATTCACAATTAAAACTTATTAATTACATAACAAATCGCTGTTGTACTTAAAGGCTGCCACGACATGCACTAATGTATGCCTTTTAATAAACTACTTAAATTACATAAGTTTTAACAATTACAAAATTTAATTTAATTATGTCTGAAATAAAACTATTTTCCGGACCGAAATGCATCTAATAACAAAGATTTCAATTTGCGCAGTGAGAATGACATATCATATTGTACTGGGGATGTTATGATTGTAGTTATTATGCATTTAAATTTTGTCCTTAATGCGTCATAGAAAGAGTACAAAAGCACGAGCACACTACTGTCATTATGACATATAGCAAGCAAAATGAAAATTCTGCCCAACTGATGCGGTGGGCATATTTTTGTTGTGGACACTTTTTAAGTGGTACTTAGTACTTGGAACTAGTGTGTGAATGTTTATCATCAGGTGGTAGCTAAGCCAGCTGTGCGAGTGACGGCGGGCCCTTCGTCCCAAGCACCAATCAAGATGGAGGTAGACGAGATGACGTCGCAGAAGCGCAAACGTGAAGACGCCTACGACATGTAGTGAATCTGTTCTCATTAGGCTAAGTTACATTTGTTAAGAATTAAGAAATATAGATTTTCGTATTTATTTATTTTTATTTATATTGTTATGTCCGATTTATGTATAAGTTGTGAAAGTTTTTCAAGTGACTCGAGTGATGATGCCAGTTTTGTTAGTATTCCATCTCTTGCTGATGCTCTAGATGCCCAGTTTTCTGACGTTCCTGGGAACTTTAACGTGGTACATATAAATGCTCAAAGTATTCCGGCCCATTTTCCGGATTTATTGGCAAGTTTGATAGTAAATTTATACATGCTATTTTAGTCTCCGAATCTTGGCTTAAACCATGTCTTCCTTCTTCTTCTTACTCCATTCCTGGATTTCAGCTCATAAGAAATGATCGTGCCGTTGGTGGTGGTGGTGGAGTCGCCATATATCTACAATTGCACATTCCTTACTCTGTCGTTCATGTGTCTTCCCAGCCGCCTCCATTAACTGCCGGTGAACATCTTTTCATAGAAGTTGAAATGCACCACTCTAAATTGCTTTTAGGCGTTTATTATTGTCCCTCTTTACGCATTGATTTCTTTTCGTCCTTCGAACTTTTACTCGAATCTTTAGTTCCTTCATACAACCACAGCATAATCATGGGAGATTTTAACACATGCCTTTTAAAAATAATTCACGATCATCTTCACTTATCTGTTATTAATTCTTGTAATCTTACTGTTCTACCATTAAATGCTACCCATCACCGTCCCAACTGTAACTCTTCTCTTCTTGACCTTATCCTTGTTAATTCTGTACCGCATGTCGCTAAACATGGGCAATGTTCAGCTGATGCATTTTCCCATCATGATCTCATTTTCCTTTCCTACAAAATTCGACCACCTAAAGTCCGCCCTAAAATCCTTATGCTTCGCAATTTTGGTGGATTAGATGTGGATAGATTATGTGCAGATGCCTTGGGGTTAGACTGGACTCCAATTTTTAATTTAACTTCAGTTGAGCAACAAATTGAAGTCTTCAATAAAAACTTAATTGAACTTTATGATCGACATGCACCTTTGAAACCAGTAAAGGTAAAACATCGGCCAGCACCATGTTTAACTGAGGAGATTGGGCAATGTTGCATAAAAAATCTGTCGCCAAGTTTAAATTGAAATGTAGACCGTCTGAGCGAATAAGGAGGCTTATGTTTCAGTCCGCAATCGTTGCAATATGTGTAGAAACGCTCAACGCCAGTTTTTTATTGTATATTTTGTTTAAATGTTACTGATATAAACTGGAACCATTGAAATACTGAAATTAGATATTAAATATTTTTCATAGTGTTAATTTTTTAATGATGAATATTACTGCCAATTTCACGAGATAATCAGTAAATTTTTAAAAATGTTTTTTTATTCATTAAAACAGAATGAAGCTACAAAAGCCTTTTTGATCTTGGAATAATTAGAATTCATTTTTGTTGCTATAAACATAGTCCTAAAGTTAGTCCGATCCAAACTGTTATAGTAATAGATACAACAAAAGGAATAAGACGGCTATAACAAATAAAAAGAACAAAATAAAAACTCAGACTTTATTCAAGGCAATAAATAACAAGTTGTATATGAAACAATCTGATTTGTAAATATTATTTTAACACAATCTCATATGATCAACACCATGACTAAATAACAGGATTCACAATACATAAAACATCAGTCTATTTCTTGTCATACTTATGAATACCTTCTCCTGTCTTGACACCAAGTTTTCCTTCAGATACAAGCTTGTTCAGCAGTGGAATGGGTTTGAACAGTTCTTGGTCTGGGAACTTTTTATGCCAGCCATCCAGGATGAACTTGTTAGTGTCCAAGCCCACATAGTCAGCAAGCTCAAGTGGTCCCATAGGATAGCCTGCGCCTAACTTCATCGCGATATCTATGTCGCGAGCTGAAGCGTCACCTGGAAATTAAAGATAGTTTTATTTAAAGTCTAAGTCATATTAGTTTTTAGTCTTATTAAGTAATCATTATAATAAATAAATATCCACTGACATTCACACAGCGCCATCTAGCCCCAAGTTAAGCATGAAGCCTGTATTATGGGTACTAAACAACGGATAAACATAACTTTTTTTGTAAATACATACATATTATACATAGAAAACACCCAGACCATTACAAACAGACATGTTTATGCACACAAATGTTTGTACTTCCCGGGGATCAAACCCGGAACCCTTGGTGTTGCAGTCGACGTCTCAACCGCAACACGAAGTGATCAGATAGCTCACCTAATAGTAAGTGATAAACCTAACCATTACAGATTCAGTTTTTAAGGTCTTCATTCTCCATCAACAATGCCCCGCGCGCGGCTCTTTATACCCGGCAATTTTACTAGCTTCAGTCCATTCATCCCGAAACACTTAAGTGTAAAACACCTATTTTACGGGACAATATGTCTGTGATGGTATGTACATACCTAGACAACTCGGTATCGAGGCTACCACTTAGAAAAATGTATAAAGTATGCTTAGTTTGGGACTAGATGGCGCTGAGTGAGTCAGTGTATACTTATTTAATCCACTTGTTGCTCTCACAGAGCCCAGCCAAGTGTCCACAGGTGATATAATTGACCATCAGGTTCATTTTAAAAGCAGTCGAGACCAACCAATGTTTTAACATGTCTTCCCAAATATGGAAGGTTGAGGATTGTTGTGTAATAAAGGCTCAGAACCATCAGCTCTCACCACTTGTACAGTAAAGAATTCATATTTGGTCAGAAAAGTTAGAAAAAATTGTGGAGGGTTCTTCACAATAATTACTAATAACTGCTACTGTTTAAAAAAATATCATCTTATAGACACACATGTTATTGTTATTTAAAAAAATGAAGATGGAAACAAAATGCTAATTTGATGCTTTTGTGGGAAAAAATCTATTCTATTTCATTTGCATAAATGTTAATACAATGATGTGTTTATAAGTATGAAGAGTTCAAAAGAGAATATTTTTAACCAAAAAATAAGGTATTGTTAAAATACAAAGTTCAAATGTTAAGTAAAAATGTTTGTAAATAATATATTAAGCTTTCCTACTACTTTTTCATAATCCATGAGGTTCATGGCTGAGTGGCCACGTATTATTACACCAAGTGTCCCAACGTTCAATGCCTGGGCAGTACAAACATTTGTGAGCGCATTTTTGTGGCTCATTTGCAGAATGCCCCTTTCGCAAAATGTCCCCCAGTCGCAAAACGTCTCTTTCGATTCGAAATGCGGAAGGGACCAGGGAACATTTGTTTTTCTATGTATAACATGTCTGTGTTTACAAAAAAAAGTATATAAAATATTTCATCATTTCCTCATTAAACATCCCCACTGAGGAACACAAGCCTACCCGTATATAGACTATCCAGGTGTACAGGCCTAAGTCGTCCATGCGGGCCCCGTGCGTATTGGGCGACTTCACGCACAACCTTTGAATCTCTTTGCAGGCGTGCGCAGGTTTCCTCGCGATGATTTCCTTCACCATAAAGCGTCGGATAAGGTATATTATCCGATATAAGAAGAAGAACCCCCGACCGGAAGGCAAAAGTCCACACCATTGAGCCACCAACGCTCTATACATAGGACACTATATGTATATAGTGTGGATGAATGTTGTTTGGTGTATATCTACAAAAGCTACTCACCACGCTCATAAAGCCTGATGGCCTCACAGATGTACGGCACCAACAGCCTGTTCACAACAAACCCGGGGGTGTCCTTGCAGGTGATGCACGTCTTCCCAACAGCCTTGCCCCACTCCATCATTGACTTGTACGTATCTTCAGAGGTCTCGGACCCCTTCACAACCTCCAGGAGGCGCATCACTGGCACTGGATTGAAGAAATGGAGGCCTCCAAACCTATGACATTAAATATGGGATTTTATTATAATCAGTGTTTGCCTTAGATGGATGCATGACCCAGCTGCATGCACTCTATATATGCAAATAAGCATTGCATACCCTATGCGTCCAGATAACCCGAAAATCGCCAACTCAATCGAAGAGAGTACAGTTTGTACTCTTTTCTTAAGGTAAATGTACTCTCATTCGAAATATGTGTATGTGTGCTGTCACTGCATTTGGAACACTTTTTTCAATTGTGAGCATATCACAAATCCATACTTTTTTACATCATTGATCCATGACACCACATCCATTGTTCTATTGTTTATACATTATGCAGCATATGACAGGTTAATAATGTAAAAAAGATATACTTGAAAAATTTACCTTAACCTTGTCTTGTAAATTACCATAAAAAAAATTGCTTACTTGTCTTTCCTTTTCACAACTGATGAAATCTCATTAACAGAGAGAGAAGACGTGTTTGTAGCAAGAATAGCATGAGCAGGTGCAGCCTAGAAGAATACAAAAAGTTTTAAACATAGCTAAACAATTTTTTTTATAAATAAAAAGTACAGTCAATGGTTGAGCGTCTTAACTTATTAATAAAGGCAGTTGCCGATTGGGTAGATGACAATCTTGTTAGGTTCAACGCTAATAAAACCCAAGCATGTCTTTTTTCTACGAAAAAGAGAGCTTTCAAGCTTGCTCCTACTTTCCGAGGTGTATCCATTCCAGTAACCGAGGGCCCCAGCTTTTGGGCGCGACTCTTACATCGACTCTTAACTTTGGTCCATTTATTGAGTCCAAAGCTCAATAGGCTTCAAAGATGCTTGGCGTACTCTCAAAGGTGAGAAGGTATTTTACTTCACATCAGCTTTTTGCTCTCTATAAAGCACAAGTGAGAGCCTGTATGGAATATTGTTTCATCTTTGGGACGGATCAGCCAAGTATCAGCTGGAAGCTCTGGAGTCGATCGAGAGGTGTGTAAGTGTCGTACGAAGCGTTTTGAATCCTCGTTTTTTATTCGCACTGCAAAGCTGTGGAACTCACTGCCGGAGTTTGTGTTTCCCGAAAGGTACAATATGGGGATCTTTAAATCAAGAGTGAATAGGTTTTTATCTAGGTAAGCATGCTCCATCCTAGACACTTTGTCTGTGCTTAACATCGCAAAACGCCAACCTATAATTGTAAAAAAAAAGTAAAAGGCGTGTTGTGTGACAAATTTGACATATTCATAGACAGTAAAAGTGGCACAATCTATTTTTTTATGGCTATGATGTCTTATTAATGTAATGTGTTGACAGCTTACTTTTGTAGACCTCAGGCTAGAACTAAAATGTGGCACTGGTACTGACAAGAAGTCAGTAGTCTAACAGCTGACTTGTCAGATGCCAGAAAACAATTATATGTAAGCCCCAATATAAAATTGGATTTCTGATTTTTCAACAGATCCAACACCCAACAAGGGGGATCCAGCTGTTAATCCAAGTCCTAACACAACCAAAATAATACAAAGACAAATTACCGCATCAAGCTGTTTAAACAGCTTGTGTTTAACATCCAAGTTTTCAACAATAGCTTCAACAACAAGATCTGCAGACTTAGCTGCTTCAGCTGCATCCGTTAGAGTCTTGATTCTGGCCAGTGCCTGGGAAACAAACTTCTCTCCCTCTTGAGGGTTGTCCTTGTACAACTTCTTGGCAACACGGCCAAGGTTAGCTGCAATAGACTTCTGTGCCTTGGCCAGCACCTCCGGGCTGACGTCGACGAGGGTCACATTTTGACCAGCTTGAGCTGCCACCTGTACAGAATAACAATTAAAGTTACATATCTATTTTGTTTTGACTAGAGTATTTTATAACATTAGAGTATTGGAACGGATCCAATAGATTAGACTAGAGGAGCTAGAATTACTTAGTTTTGTACTTTAAAAAATAAATAGAATTTATTGTTTACCTGAGCGATGCCGGAGCCCATCAAACCACCCCCGATAACAGTAACGTTCTGAATGGATTTTTGCATGGCTACTGATGTAGACAGCATTCTTACAAAACCTTTGAAATGAATCATTTTGAAGAAAAAAACTACTTAATTCAAATATGAAAATAACAAATGAAAACGCTAATTCCAAAGTTCACTTCAGTTTGGTTGATGTACAAAAGAATAGGAAGTTTGACATGACGACAGGGTTGCCAACCCCGAAACGAAATTCCTCGTACATGAGCAGCTAAAAATCTCGTAATTTGACTTTTGAACCTCTTATATCAAATTAAGCTTACAAAAAGCACTTATGAATGACAAAAAATATACAAAAATATAGATAATAAAAAACAATTAAAATACTAAACTAAAAATATGAGTTTTGATGCTTTGAAAAAAAGCGCTTCAGTGGTTTGGCCTGTTGAGAAAGAAGCACCCAAGAAAACTCAATAGTGTACCCTTTTTTAAAAATAATTACTTAATGTAACAATATATCATAAACACTGAAATAGCTGAGCAGTTTAAGACCACGGATTTTTATCACATTAATATTCGTCAATAGTGTAGTACCCTTTTTTAGAAAGGTATTGTTTGATTCTAACTTTAAACATATGAAAGGGCAACTCTACAATATTTTGCGGTACCTTATTGAAAACTTTATACATCTTCTTATAAAAGATTTACCTATTTTAAGTAGTCTCAAGTCCGGAACAGCAAGTTTGTTTTTATTCCTAGTATTAAAATTGTGTGAATCACAATTTTTCTTAACGGTGTTATAGTATTTACGAACATAAATTAAATATTCATGAATATATTGCGATGCTACAGTCATTATATTCATTTCTTTAAAAAGTTCCTTAAGAGAGTCACGTGGTCTAAGGTTGTAGATAAAACGAATAGCTCTTTTTTGTAGCACAAATATTGTACTAATGTCGGCACCGCAGCCGAGCCCCACAACAATAGACCATACGACTATGAAAATAACTAAAGTAAACCAATCTTGCCGTTTCTATAACTGTCAAGAGCCTTATCTTTCTTACAGCATACGCTGCCGAGCTAAGTCTACCAGCCAGGGATTCAATGTGAGGCCCCCATTGCAGCTTTGAATCTAAAATTATGCCTAGAAAGGCAGTGGAGTCCACAATCTAGAATGGTAGTCTATCGACTACCATCCTAGATTGTAGCCGGTTGGTGTTATCACACCCACCGATCCACCTTGGCTCTCTTGGTAGGCCCAATAAATAAATAATAATGAATAAATATCAACAGACATTCACACAGCGCCATCTAGCCCCAAGTTAAGCGTGAAGCCTGTATTATGGGTACCAAACAACGGATAAACATACTTATATATTTTTTTTTATAAATACATACATATTATACATAGAAAACACCCAGACTATTACAAACATACACGTTCATGCACACAAATGTTTGTACTGCCCGGGGATCGAACCCGGAACCCTTGGTGTTGCAGTCGACCTTTCAACCGCAACACTAAATGGGTCGTCAAATCTCCATAGCTATGCTGTGCGAGAAGGCTTGTGCTCTGCAATCGGCCGTCATATGCTGGTGATGATGATTTGCTAGCTTTCTTCTACGTGTTGCATTTAAAATTTACACCATCTAGCCATCTACCGTTTTTTGTCAGACTAACGAGTTCTGACACTGAGACTATATGATGTAGGGCGACCTCTTAGCGCCCCACCTACACGAAGGTTCGAGTTCTACTCCAGACTGACACTAACTAATGGGTGCCCTTAGCTGTTGTCTATTTTTTTTCGCTGAAATCCGTCTGCACTCTTAAATTCACTCTTCTTGCTGCAAATCATGAATTACCAAATTTTATGCGAGGAGATTCTTCGCTCTAGAAAAAGTCATATCATAAACGTTTTACGATAGCGTAATGTTAGTTTATTAGCCCTACGAAATGTACAGTACTGATTTCCACAATGTCAGCACTCAGCAGCGTTGTGGAAATCAGTAGTAGGTACTCCTTGAAGGTGGTACAGGTATATGCGCCGACTTCGCCACACTCTGACGAAGAGGTTGAAGCCATGTATGAGATACATCAGAGGCGTGGTCCAGTAGCGTGGTCGTCTTATTCTTCAAGAAGGGTGACAGATCTGTCTTGAAGAATGATAGTTGTTTCCAGAGTTGTAACGAATCGTCTCGCCATTAGACTTCGACGAATTTGAACAACCGGAGCAGGCCCAGCCTGAATTTCGAAAAAACTACACCACCGTGGACCACATCCATACTGTTCGGCAGCTTATACAGAAGACCGAAGAGTATAACCCGCCGCTGCGTATGGCAGTTGTGTGGCTGTATGTGGACTACGAGAAAGGCTTCGACTCTATCGAAACCTGGGCTGTTCTGCATGCTCAGCAGCGACGCGGTATCAACTGGCGATATATCGAGGTGATGAAGTGTCTCCAACGCAGTGACGATGACCGTTCAGATCCAAGACCAACAAGACCCATCCATTTGCGTCGTGGTGTAAGACAGGGAGATGTTATTTCCCCGAAACTGTTCATAAACGCATTAGAGGATGTCTTTAAGACCCTGGGCTGGTCT
Organism: Leucinodes orbonalis; assembly: GCA_019425675.1. Taxonomy (NCBI): domain Eukaryota; kingdom Metazoa; phylum Arthropoda; class Insecta; order Lepidoptera; family Crambidae; genus Leucinodes; species Leucinodes orbonalis. The sequence goes on along the minus strand of PQWD01006508.1, from coordinate 12,688 downwards.
GAACGATGCATCAACTTCAATGCAGAGTATATTTGTCATTTTTCGTTTTGCTGACGATATCGTCATCGTGGTAGAGTCATCGGAAGAGCTTGCTAAGATGCTGAACAGCCTTAATGAATCTTCTCGACGAGTTGGGCTTGGCATGAATTTGGACAAGACGAAAGTCATGTTCAACAGTCGTGTCATGCCACAACCGATATGCGATAAGAGAACTAAAGTTACCGATATAGTCCGCCGGATCAACAAGTTGGAGTATTAGTGGGCTTGTCGTGTATTTCACAGAACCAATGGCCGTTGAAGCAGACGAGTTCTGGAGTGGAGACCGCGTCTTAGCAAGCGTAGCGTAGCGTAACGCCCTCCGGCCCGATGGACCGACGACTTGCGAAAGGTCGTTGGTGGAGGCTGGATGAGGAAAGCGGAGGACCGGTATATCGGGCGCAAAATGGGGGAGACCTATATTCAGCAGTAGACTGCGATAGGTTGCAGAGAGAGAGAGAGTTCAGACAATGTAACTGAAACCAATCGTAGCAAATCATTCTGAACCTGCCAAATCCTGATTAATTTTAATGATTTTCAGAGTTCAAAAGTAAAGTTCCACCAATAAAATTTGTAAATACAGGGGCATTGTTTATCCATATAACACGAGGTATAACACAATGACGTCAGTGACAGTAAGGGCCACGCGATGAGGTCTGTTCGAAGGACTTGATTTTGCAAGAAATAAAATTTGCGTTATTTCAAACCAAATTTCTAATATGAAATATCATTTAAGGACACTTTATGCAAACTGTTAAAATTATCATACTACATAGTGACCGCTTTACATAATATACCAAAGAGGGGCTAAATAAAGTTACTGAATCACTTGTATATTGTAGGCTTTACCAATAGATTCCATTTAAATCCGTGATTCAGAACGTATGTTTATATTTCTAATTCCTTATTTCCTTGTGATTCTTTTCCATTAATATTTAATTATGTTATAAATATCGTAGGTTCTCGTTTTAAAACCTTGTGAAGCCTTTCAAAATGGGTATGTTTAATGTTTTTCATTTTTAGCTTTATCAACACTATTTATATTGCTCAAAGATAATGTTTAATTGCAACCGGTTCACGTCAAACATTTTATCTTCGCGTCTGTCAGTCACGGCAAATTTTGCGTTCACTTCCTTTTGAGAATACCTAGTTTTTATAAAAAATGAATAAAATAGGCCTTATCACGAGGAACTTTGCGAGTTCTTCAGCATCTTATAATCCAATTAAGAGTGTCACCGTTGTTGGCGGAGGCTTGATGGGATCTGGCATTGCCCAGGTAAGTTTGATTTGGAATTTGACCTTTGGCTTAATCCTTCCGACATCCTTATCATGAACTATGAATTTATTGTTTAAACTTTGGTATGACTGCATTGATGCTTTCATAGGCTTATCCCTGCTTGTTCATCATTTTTTATAAAAAGTGCAAATAATTGTTTTCTGAAACAGTATTCATATCTTTAATTTCTGTAGGTTGCAGCTCAAGCAGGTCAGAATGTTACTCTTATTGATATCAAGCCAGAAATGCTGGAAAATGCACAGAAATCCATCCAAAACAATCTAGTGCGTGTGGCTAAGAAACTGTATAAAGATGACAAAGTTAAAATTGAGTCCTTTGTTAGTGATGCCGCTAAGAGAATTAAGGTGTCCACAAAACTTGAAGATGGTGCAAACTCAGACTTGATCATTGAAGCAATTGTTGAAAAATTGGAAGCAAAACAAGACCTCTTTAATAAGCTGGATAAGGTAAATTTATTATATGATAATTAAAAAAGACATTCCTTACAAGTTTATGACACTTTTAATACAACACAGCCCATTGTTTCACTGATGTGGATTTGAAATTGTTAAGTATGGAACTATTGTATGCTTATAAAACAAAATAAAGTAACATAACATATGACTGTACTGACCTTGTCTAAGGTCGTAAGATCATAAAAAGGCATAGTGCAGTGTTGAATATTAATGACTAAATTATTATTTTTAAATTTTCAAATATACCTAATAAATAATGCCTTACTTAACCTTTGACATGCTGGGAATATGCATTGTTAAAAATAATAGTAATTATTCTAAAATAAAAACATTTAGGGAGCTGGTAAGCTAATAATTACTTGAATACTTAATAAAAGTACCTAATTTGACAACCCATGTGGCGTTGCGGTTGAGATGTCGGCTGCAACACCTAGGGTTCCGGATTCGATCCCCAGGCAGTACAAACATTTGTGTGCATGAACATGTGTGTTTGTAATGGTCTGGGTGTTTTCTAAGTATAATATGTATGTATTTACAAAAAAAAAGTTGATAAGTATTTTTATCCATTGTTTAGTACCCAAAATACAGGCTTCAAGCTTAACTTGGGGCTAGATGGTGCTGTGTGAATGTCAGTGGATATTTAATATTATTATAAATTGACTTTGGCTTACAGCCCGATCTCCCAGTAGTTCTATAACTGCAGTGTGGGAAGGCCTGTTGACTGCAATGGATTGTTATAGGCTGATGATGTTAATGAAGTGGTGGTTTGTTCCATAATGAATTTTAGGATTTATAACTAGGTTTCCTCATTCTGCATTTAACTTGTATAACACAAATATGGTATATTTCACAACTTCCAAAGAAGATCAAATTATTTTATTTTAACAGGGTGGCTTACAGCTATAGTTACAATATACATATAAATAAAGATAACAATAAAGAGCCAATAACAAACCCCCACAGGTAATGTTTAAATAAACAAAATAAGCAGTCAAATCAAACAATAAAAATATAGTTGTAAATGCCTATATATTCAAATACTTGCTAAAATACAAATATACCTATATACTCCAAAATATACATACATACACATTCCAATAATATACTTATACCATTTTATCTTAACATATATACTTATTAATATTTTAAACAATGTGGTTAATTTAATTATTTTGTCATCATACAGTATCCTGAGATAAAACTGAAACTGGCAGAAATGATATGAAAATGAAATGAAAAGTGTTTATTCAGTTTAGGTCCTTAAAGAATTCTTATGAATGTCAAATGAAACTACCACTGGTTCGGGAGGTAGTTTTCCACTGAGAAGAAACCAGCAAGAAACTCAGTAGTTACTCTTTTCAAAAAAAAATTGTGTTTAATACAGAATCATTTGTAATCAAAATAATTATATAAAGCAAATTAATTTTTTATCATATTAAGTATTGGTAAAAATATAATAATATACAAAAGTACTATACACAGTACAGAATAAAATCTAGCAGAAAAAACGCGAAGACCAATGATGAAAAAAGGTTGGTCCCAAAAAGCTGTTTTTGTTTATAGTTTTTGACGTAAATTTGCGAATCGTTGAGATTTTTGAACATATTCTATGGAAAGAAGTCTTCTATTCTTCTTTCTATCTATGCCCATCGTGTTTTTTCTGCTAGATTTTTCTGCCAGTTTCTGCCTCATATCCTGAGACTATGATGGCAATTTGATCTTAAGGTGCATTCTGCTTAAAAAAAATAGTCTTTGGCAATTGGCACATTTCTTATAACCAATGTTTGCCAGTATATGAGTCAATTAGATGTTTTATTTTTATTACATATGCAGCTGTTTTCTGTCCAAATTGTGTGTTCCCTAAGTACCCCACCATTTTGGGAGGTAAGCTGGTAATGCTATGGCAGTTATTCATTGCAGTTATAGGGCATTATGCTGGCAGGTATAATAATAATAAAACGTTTATTTAGTGTTTTTTTCATAGGTACATGTGCATATAAAAGAAATCAATTATAAGTACTTAGACTAATAATATGAAGTTAAACAATCAACAATGACACTAAATTGGTCGCCACTCAGCTTATAATGTAGAGGTGCCTGCAAGACAACTCTACGCTGTTCTTCCGTGGAAACCAGTACAATTTCAAGAACATAACTGTGCGCGCTGCGCAATCACCAGACCTACATTGTACATATCTTACATAAGTATAAACTCAGAATTTACTATAACTCAGAATGTATACTGGTCCACATTGAAAGAAATAGTTGTAGTCAGTTAAAGTTTTTGACCATTTATAAAAATATTAAAATGCGTATTATTATCAGACAATCCATGGTCTAATGTTCGAGATGTCAGCTATTAGAGTAGACCAACAGTTCTTAGTTTGATCCATGTGCAGTACAAAAATTGTGTGTGCATTAACATGTCTGTTTGTATTGATCTGGGTGTTTTATATTTATTATATTATGCATGTATTTATAAAAAAACACTTAACCCTTTCGCTCCTAGTAAACCAGACAATAGAAATTAGTATTAAAGCATACAATAGCAGTCAAAATGTTAAGTGATAAAAGACTGTGAGAAAACTTCTCACTAACAATAGATTTTCCATAATTAGGAGACACAAGATGCTTCGTACATGTCTAGGCCCTTTAGGAAAATTATTATTACCTTTAATACTAATGTTTAATTCAATTTTCCAGTTGGCCCCGCCACACACCATTTTGGCAACAAATACCTCATCAATATCAATTAATGAAATTGGACAAGGCATCCAAAGGAAAGATAAGTATGTATTCTGAAAATCAATGGTTATGTGCCTTTTTAATTAGTAAAATATAAAAAACTTGGGCTTCAATATTTTGATGTTTTTAACCATGAACTGTAAAACCATGTTAGAAGAAAAAATAATAAAATGAAGATATTAATTGTTTTCCAGATTTGGGGGTCTGCACTTCTTTAATCCAGTGCCAGTTATGCGTCTTCTAGAGGTGGTGAAAGGTGACCACATCTCTGATGACACCTACGCGGCGATGATGGAGTGGGGCAAATCCGTGGGGAAGACGTGCATCACATGCAAGGATACACCTGGATTTGTTGTGAACAGGCTCCTTGGACCCTACAGCGCTGAGGCTCTCAGGATGTATGAACGAGGTGAGTTGGTAACATTATTGAATTTGGTGGAGAGTCAAGCACAGCTAGATTGGTTTGTTTTATAGTTTTTTCATAAATTATATCTGAGTTTTTAAAATAAATAATGAGATTTATATAAAACTTAATCCTAACCACCAGAGACGCCTTAAAGCGTCACAAACAATAGAATTTCCATTTTGTATGAAATTCTGGCAGAAAAAAATGGATCAACATCCTCATGTCTTATTTATGTACACAATAGGACATATATATGTAATGGGTTTTTCGGATTATGTAGGCATTTCTAGTGTGCGTTGACTTCAAACTTTCTGTGATCTTTATCATTCTGAAGGACATATGGTGGATTGTTTCTTGCTTCTGTATACATAACATATGCTGAATGTAAGTAATTTTGCTCTTGCTTCAATCTCATGTATACAATATTGTATGGGTAAAAGCATCTTATATTCCATACTCAATGGTGTTTTAATTTCATTGTTTGGATGATATTTTAAGTTTTAACTGATAATTTTTTGAAACCCCTTTTTCTCACAATATTTTTTCCCCTGGTCAAGTGGCTCTGGCATTTTTGATTTGGTATCTTATCTTAGTTTTAACATTATATGTAGTCATATATATTTATAACTGTACAAAGTTTTTGTATTGTATAATTATAATGTAAACAAAGTAGTAATTATAAATTTCGACCACCAGGAGACGCTAGTAAAGAGGACATCGACATCGGAATGAAGCTAGGCGCAGGCTACCCTATGGGCCCGATCGAGCTTGCCGACTATACGGGCCTAGACACGAACAAGTTCGTGTTGCAAGTGCTCTACGAGAAAACCGGGAACCCGGTGTTCAAGCCTATCCCACTGCTGGACAAGATGGTAGCCGAGGGAAAGCTGGGCATCAAGACTGGGGAAGGCTTTTACAAGTATAACAAGAAGAGCAACTTGTAGACTGAAACAATCGAATTTATTCATAATTTTGAAACGGAAAAATGCAAAATAATTTTGAACTTGAGGATATTGTGTTATTTAAATTCAAATTCAAAATTCTTTATTCAAATTAGGCTTACAAAAAGCACTTATGAACGTCAAAAAATATACAAAAATATAATAAAAAACAATTAAAAATATGAATTTTGATGCTTTGAAAAAAAAGCGCTTCAGTGGATTGGCCTGTTGAGAAAGAAGCACCCAAGAAAACTCAACAGTGTAGCCTTTTTTAAAAACAATTACTTAATGTAACAATATATAATAAACACTGAAATAGCTGAGCAATTTAAGACCAAGGATTTTTATCACATAAATATTCGTCAATAGTGTAGTACCCTTTTTTTAGAAAGGTGGTTTTTTATTCTAGCTTTAAACATGTGTAAAGGTAACTCGACAATATTCTGCGGTACCTTATTGAAAAACTTTATACATCTTCAAAAGATTTACCTACTTTATGTAGTCTCAAGTCCGGAACAGCAAGTTTGTTTCTATTCCTAGTATTAAAATTGTGTGAGTCACAATTTTATTTATTCATAATTTTGAAACGGAAATATGCAAATTAATTTTGAACTTGAGGATATTGTGTTAAGGTTGAAATACAGGGAAATATATAACTGTCAATGATAAATGTATAAAATGCACACTTTTATATGTATATATTACTGAAATATGTATGTGCTAAAAATTTCATAAATCCATTTAAATGTATTATATGTAAACATTAAAAGAGACCGACAACAACTCTAATGGCTTAATAACAAGAAATTTGTTAAAAGTTTATATGTGCAATATTTTGAAAGCCAGTATCGATTCAGTAATACATTGCTACCGATTTATATTATAAGATTAAATCTTGTTATATATTTACCATAATATATTTTTTGAATAAATCATTTTGTTTTGATATAATTTTACTTTATTTTATTTTTGTCTTATTCCTGTTTCAAACCTAATTTATAGTCACTAGCTATCCGGTTTAAAATTCGCCTAGTTTTAATCTATTACATATAAATAAAATTAGAGCCTTTGTAATGTTGAAATAACAGTATTTTCTTCATGCATACGAATATATTTACGGTACATATGCCAAAATAGCAATTATATTTTTTTTGTCTGTCTGTTTGTTCTGGGTAATCTCTGAAACGGCTTGATGGATTTGGTCGAGAGTTTTTGACAGTTGATGTAATAAGGAAAAACAGGCAAGTTTTATTTTAGAAAAACTTTACTTTTGGAAAATAAAACAATGTAACGCGCGGCGGCTGCGTGTCGCGTGACTGAACGAAGCGATTTCAGGTTATCTTTAATACCGCGGGGAACTGCTTGTTTCATGTAAGGTTCTAATGAATAGCGCAAGATCATTGTTATTATTCTTCGAAGACAGCTTCAGAAATGTTCATGTATAAAATGATTAACAAGTAGACGTTACGTAATTTTAGGTGTTAAGTAATTTTTCGCATAGAAAATTTGAGGTACCCGTTTATTGTATATGTAATTTCTATGAAAAGTTGAAAATTTTCAATATAGAATTAGTAGGTACCTAATATGAATATTTTTAAGAGATAACGATAGGTTAAATAGTTGCATCGTTGTTGGTTTTGCTGGAAGGATACTCCGCAATATAATATGGTGAAACCACAGACATCAGAATATACATTAGACTGGACAAGCCGCCAAGTTTATACGCAGTCCCAGTGTCGCAATTTCTTTTCGGTTCATACCTGTGCAAAGTTATTATATTTCTTGGAAAATTTACTGATTCATTGCGATGATGGCATATTACAATTGCACAGGATGGCATTTTGGAGAAAAACGGTAATTTCTTCTTATATTCGTGCGTCTTGACTCGTCTCACAGAGCGTAAACTGGTAGCCAGTGTATGCTCGTTGAGCTTACAGTTGTCGCACTTTAAACGCGGCTTGCCCCATCTCCTGTATTGCGAAATCTGTGGGTGAAACTAATACTAAATTCATAGACATTTCATTATATTATTTTTTTAGTAACTGATACCAGTTTCGAAAGCAGTGGCGTGCCCAAAGATTATGAGCGGGTATGCAAAGTGAATGATACGATTATTTAAAGCAGTACTATGAGTTCTATTTCTTAAAAAAAATACTGTTGCTGACTACAGATTGTATATCGTTTAAAAGATGTAGAGCAACCAAGGAGAGATCTTATGATCGCGATTTTCGGGTTTGTCGAGGAAAACAGGGTATACACTGTTTATTTGCATATATGGAGTGCACGCCACTGTTCAAAACCACTTTTGGAACCACTTCCGTCTAACTTGCTAGACCTGTTTCACTAGGATCTGGTTCAATTACACAGCACTTATTTCATTATTTGACGTCATTTGTCAAGTTCAAATTGCTGATAAGATTAAAAAATTGTTAGTTTATTTATGTATTGAAAATGATAAGCTTGTACTTGCGTATCAGGAATACCTAATCATAAAGTTAAGATTGTGCCTACCTACCTGTGAAAAAGATAAGTTTACATTTTGTTTGCATGTTTTGCAGCTTTGAGAAGGGATTACTGTCCGTTTTATTACTAATTGCGTTTCGGAATGGCATAACATGGATTTAGCTACTTATCTACCTGTGAAGTTATTATACATCATCATCAGCTCATTAAACGTCCCCACCGAGGGGCACGAGCCTACCCGTATAAGGTGATTAGGCCTTAGTCGTCCACGCGGACCCAGTGCGGGTTGGACAACCTTTGAATCTCTTTGTAGGTGTGCGCAGGTTTCCTCACGATGTTTTCCTTCACCGTAAGAGCGTCGGATAACGTACATATAATTTTCGAAAATTCGAAAACACATTGGTACGTGGTGAAATTTGAACCTCATCCCTCCCGGTAGGAGGGCAACAGTCCACACAATTGAGCCACCGACTCTATATTATTATTAATAAATGATTATATTATTATTATTAATTATATGTTTTATAATTATTATTAATAATATAATCATTTATTCATCCTTCAATATGATAACAGTACAGGTTATTTCATAAACAATAGGTATGTTACAGGGGATGCGTGTGCGCACGATATAGACACGGGCATGCGGCTAGGGGCGGGGCTTCCGATGGGCCCGCTCGAGTTAGCCGACTACACGGGCCTCGACACCAAACGACACGTCCTAGACACCTTTACGCGAAAACCAAGCATCTGTGTTCAAACCGATATCAGTATTGGATAAATTGGTCGAGGACGGCAAGTTTGGACGCAAAACCGGAGAGGGGATATATAAATATTGAATATAAAATGTAAATTAATTATGTGGTGCTTATAAAATTAATACATAAACTGTTCAAGTGGATTTTTTATTTATTTATTATTATTAGAGTACCTAGCTAATCCTTGACAAGTTTTTTTCTAATACAATGTATATTAAGTATATTTATATTTCATATATTTATATATTATGTAACACTTGTACATACTATAAATGTTTATTGTGTTCAATTTACTATAAATAAATTATACACCCAGACACATACAGACATGTTCATGCACACAAATGTTTGTACTGCCCGGGGATCGAACCCGGAACCCTTGGTGTTGCAGCCGACCTCTCAACCGCAACACCAAATGGGTCGCATTATAAAAATAAATTGCTTAGATCATGTTTTTTTAATACTGTACTAGCTATATTTTATATATTTATGACAATAGAAACAGCGAGAATTCTAAGGAAATTCATACAATCTTGTTACCTGGAACAAACATGAATGGTTGCTGATATTAAACCTGGCGGTTTGATAATGGGACTTCCCTTAGTTTTTTCTCGTGATAAGCATTATTGGTTGTAAATTGATAATACATCCTTTCAACGGCTTTGTCTCCAAAGGAGTAGATAATGATACAATGATAGGGTCGTTACAACGCAAAGGACATCTTCCAGACTTTACGAACAATGTATTTAACAGCGTGACTAGAATTTAGCAGAGACAGGCTCTTATGATATCAAATAAAAATATGTTTTTTCAATTTAGGTCCGTAAACAAAACTTATGAATGTTTTATTTGATTCTACTGGTTTGGACTGTTGTTATCTACTGAGAAGAATCCAGCAATAAACTCAGTAGTTACTCTTTTCAAAAAAGTTTGTAAATGTTTACAATATATTTGTTTATAAAATTAATCAAAAGTTCCTATTGAACAATCCAAATACCAATACTTATTTATGATATCTTTTACTACCCTTAACAACATTTTCTATGAAAGTGTGGTCTTGTGTGATGTGAGTGATTGAATTCAAACCCTTGATCGAGCATTTTAGTCTCATTTGATGTTAGTCTCGCAAATGCGAATATCGCATCGACACGCGTTGACAGATAAAGTATATCTTGATATATGTGCCGATAAGATTAACAACCGCTATTCTATTTAGAATTATACTTACTACAATTGATAATTCAGTATCACAGTGTCCACGAATTGGCCACAGACATATTTTTTTCTCGAATAAGAGTAAAAAGTACGATAATCCATTTATTTGATAATTACCGCCATTTTTTGTGTCATTTTCAAATTGATGTAACCGTTTTAATGGATGTTTGTGTTGTGACAGTGATTCATAAAATACTCACAATTGGAAAATATTTTCTTGTGTGATTGGTTACCGATAAAAACCAGCGACCCTGTGAATAGTGACCCAAGATATCGGTCACTCTACTCATGCTCTAAGCATTGCAAAAAAAAAAAAAATATCCACTGACATTTACACACCTCCATCTAGCCACATATTAAGCGGGAACCTTGTAGTAAGGGTACTAAGTAACTGATAAACATACTTAAATAATTTTTTTGTTGTATGTACATACATTGTATATAGAAACACCCAGACCATTACAAACAGACATGTTCATAATACCCGAGATATTTGTGTGCCGGACTTATTTCGGGACGTGTGCGTTAATGCATATAATTATATAATTGTAAAGATTATATTTCCACAGACTAAAAAGTGCGTCACAGATAGTCTGTCGTTTGTGCTGCCCCTTAAGCAAATAATGCAGGTATATTCCTTGCACTCTCCCGATAAACTAGGTGGTAGGCTCGATACCGAGTCGTATAGGTAGTATTAAATAAATAAATATCCACTGGCATTCACACAGCGCAATCTAACCCCAAGTTAAGTGTGAAGCCTGTATTATGAGTACTAAACAACGGATAAACAGACTTATATATATTTTTTGTAAATACAAACATAATATACCTAGAAAACACCCAGACCATTACAAAAGGACATGTTCATGCCCACAAATGCGGGGATCGAACCTGGAATCAGTGGCAAGCACTCTATATATGCAAATAAGCAGTGCATACACTGTGCGTCCAGACAACCTGGAAAATTGCCAACACTGCCAACACATGAAATAATTCCCACTTAATCGCCCATTTTCCCCTACAGATTTGAAACCATATGCGATATGCCGTCATCAACAGCACTCAATTTGACTAAAATGAAGTTATTTATTTTGCGAATAGTTGACACTATACTCACTTTGCATACCCCAGTCATAATTTCTGTGTACTGCCCGAAACCCTTGGTCTACACAGCTGACGTCTCAACCATTCCACCAATCGTTGAAATGGATTTTGACGTTTTTGCAGGCGCAGTTAAATGTCAAATGAGTGCGTGAGCGTGCGTAGGCAGCGGTCTATATACCGCGTGCATTACGCTCTGCCGCGGCGGGAGCCGGACATGGCTCGTCCCCTCCTGGCTCCAGGCCGGCTGAAAGCCTTCGGGCTGCAGGTCGCCGGACATAGGGGCACTGCTGATGACAAGTTTACCGGTAAGTTAAATCGCACTGGATCGTTTACGTCGTTTCTTTGCAGGGACCTACCCAGGGAGTTCCCTATGTATATTGATGGGTGCTAAGTTTACGACTATTGTGCTAGTAGTATTGGAGCGTCAGTGGCTCAATGGCGTGGACTGTCGCCTTCCTACCGGGAGGGCTGAGGTTCAAATCCCGACACGTACCAATGTGTTTTCGAATTTTCGAAGATATATGTACGTTATCCGACGCTCTACGGTGAAGGAAAACATCGTGAGGAAACCTTCATGCACGCCTCCGAAGAGATTCAAAGGTTGTGCATGAAGTTGTCCAACCCGCATTGGCCGCGTGGACTAAGGCTAATCACCCTATCGGTAGGCTCGTGCCCCTCGGTGGGACGTTAATGAGCTGATGATGAAGATGATGATGTGCTAGTATTGTAGCCGTGATCAGCCAGCTAGCAGCACGGAGGAGACTAAGCTGTTGCCTGATGTGCCCTCCAAACACGGAATCATTTTTGTTTTGTTACAAGCAGGTGATTAGTGATTGAATCTGCAATATCCTAACCGAACTGAGAGAAATAGCTCAAAGTGATTTATTACTATGTAGTTTTATTTTGCGGGATTTAGACCCATGATCCCAAGATTTCGCGGCGTTCTAAACCCAAAACTGTGGCCACTAAACCACGGAGGCGGTTTCACAACCCATTCAACATCAATTTAATATTTCCAGACCTTCTCCAATGCAATGGCACAGTGCTGAAGCCGATCTTCAAAGAACCTCAGAAGCGCAGAGGTGACTTCTACGAGCACCTGCTGACCACTAATGACCCTGATCTGCTGAGCTGAGGGAGTCGTGCCCAAGTACTATGGCTGCAAGAAGTTCACCTACAAGGCGTGGAGCAGGACTACATCAGTCTGGAGGATTTAACCCAGAGGATGCTAGAGCATGTGCGTCTATGGATGTCAAGATTGGTAGGTT